>JAUUEG010675249.1:0-12700 GCA_032361445.1 Panulirus gracilis
AACATAGAATGAAAAATCATAAAACAATTTTTTTAAAAAAAGCTTCACTCCTTTTTTATCCATATGAATATTATGATACTCAAATTCATTGTAAAGTATCCCCCATTAATCAACAATTCATATGTGTGCATTTCATGTCTGTGAGGGTTTGATTTAACCCACTTTTCCAAATGTCATTGAAAAAACACAAGAATTCCCCGCATGCTTGGTGCCTAGTGGGTGTTGCTAACATGCTCTGTTCTTAATGCAGTCTCTGTTTACACTCAGCATATGTGGCTGTCTTGTGTAATTGTTCTTTAATAACCCTATGGATTATCAGTGCACTGCATCTTCTCATGATAAATTATGTGACAGTGAAGCATCTAGTGCTTCTGCAGGAAAAGAACAAGAATTAATTTATGATACCTAAGAGAGCAAGATGGAGATGCTTAGTTACATTGTAGAGGCGGTGGAGAGAATCGGTAATTATTTCATCTAGCAGGCTGTATATAGGTGGCTTATGACATGCCTCATACCTGGAGAGAAGCACTAAGTCTGTGCTTAACCTCAACAAGGTTATGCAAGTCTATACAGAACTGCTTAAGAAGCACACAAAATAAGAATAAAAGAGCCTCCCATACTTCCTGCTCAGGGGTTTTATCCTCCTCCAACCAGCCACAGTCACTCACCACCCAATTAAGTTGATGGCAACTCTAGCCTTGTGTTAGTTTTGCTTGTGTCCAAGCAGAACTTGGTTTCTTGTTGGGACATGAACAGGAAAACTACTTATCTTCACTGGCATTCATACCATCACATGCATGACCTTAGAATGAGGTGAGCATTTTGATCTTGACAGAGCCTTCTGTCACCTCACTGCCAGTTGACATCACTTTTTAGTAATTAAGTTTGATTTTCTCTTTATGCATAATGTTGTAATTTTTGTGATGAATTGTTGATAAGTTGATAGAGGAAAGTATATTAGTAAGAAATTATATTGGCAAAATTTAGGGTTTGATTTGGCCATGCATGTTCATAGATTACACATTTGAAATCACTGAGGTGTTTTTAGATGCATTTTCAATGTCTTTTTGGGGATACCTGAGTAATTTGTCTATAATATTGTAAAATTTAGCCTTAATTCAACCAAGATTTGATTTGCATCTTCGAAAAACATGTTGAATATTAGCCATATGCTTTTATAGTGTAAGAATAAAACCATTAGATATATTTAACTGTTTTCAAAACTGCAAGGCATGGTTTTGTGAAGCAGAAGTGAATGATTTGTGAATAAAGCCATACTGAGATTGAATTTTTGTATCATAAAGGATATAATCAAAAGTAATGTGCGAATCTGCCAAGGTATGTATAGGATGAATTTTTATGAATTCTTTAAAAATCTGATGGAAGATTTGAAGTAATTTTTATTTGATACACAGAATATGAAAAAAGAAAAACTCTACCATCTTCACCTGTGTTATATTGCACCAGCATGATAGCACATGTAAATAAGAATGCAAAGTAGGCATATCTTATATGAGATATTATTTGTTTTTTATACGTAACTGAGTAATGGTTAGAGTGTAATCTTATTCATCCATAAAATAATTGTCTCTGCTTTCTTCAGCTTGATTCTTTTAGCTTTACAGGGCTTACTTTGTAGTTTCTGAAGCAAGAGACAGATTACTGAAAACTAAAATTTTGGTTTATACTCTTCAGCTGCTGAATCATCGTATTGAAGGAACTCGCCGCATGGCATCTCATCCTGTCTTACCACTTTGTAAGTTGGTCATATGTAAAAGAGCTTTGTATTTCTTAAAAACTTGTAGCTTTTTGCAAAGATTTAGAGGAATTACTTTAGATGTGGAGACAGTGATATGAAACTTCAGCAATTATGTATAAAAATTGTATACATTCAGAGAGATACTTATGCCGATTCTGTAATGATTATATATTTTGATAAGACCATCAGACATGGAGTCTTCAGCCATCTTGTTTCATTATTGATATTTATGGATATCTCTTAGACCTGCTAGGATGCCAAGATGGATCTGTGGTTGTTCGAGAGTGGCACCACAGTGCAGTTGTTGCCAGGCCTCGTCCTGGAGGGACATTTGCCAAGGTGGCGCGTGTCCAGTTCAACCAACAAGGTAACAAATTTGGAGTAATAGATGGTGATGGAAATTTATCCCTCTACCAGCTAGGACTGGCATCGCAAGTCAATAAACCATACTATGTAAGTAGCTTTTCACCTCATATTTCTTATTGTGTTTTATTATTATGAAATATTGGAAGTCATAAATGTCCTGTAACAAATGAGCTGCTGAATATAGATTATGTAAAACTGTGCAGATATTTGCATTCTTGATGGATATTTCAGAGTGCAAAGAAATCAGACACCTGGTGTTGTTATATGATCATATGTTGTCTTTAGAAATTTCTTTCTCCCCAGTATACTGTCTTTCCCCATCCAGCTGAGTTTTTCTTTCCTTAATTAACTCCAAACTCTTTACCAGTTCCTAAACTTTCCTTAGTCGTTTACATCCCAACTTAAGCCTTTCACTATAGTGTAGGTTTTCCTCTCCTCTTCTTTCAGCTTGCTCATATTTGCATTCTGAGTTAACATTCTCATACCAAACCTTACTTATAAAACTGTTTTCAAAATCCATCATTCATATCTACAATGATTTTTACTTGTCAGACATCCATATTTTTAACTTTTATATATTCTCTCAACATTCTTTTTCTGCACTCTCTCTGTTTGCTGTTGTCCCATTTTTGTAGGCCCATGTCTTACTTCCCACCTCTTTGCAGATTCCATCACATCTTCAAATTTGCATCTTCAGTGTGCACTTATATTTTAGTCACCAATAGACTGAGAATCGTATTCAGGTGCCAGTGATTCTTCTAACCTGAGAAGGTGCTCTTGTTTGACATTGAACTGATTTGTCCTTATATAGAGTACTGCTTCCTCATTGAACTGATTTGCCCTTGTATAGAGTACTGCTTCCTCATTTGATAAGGCTTTAGCTCCATGTAATTACCTGACAAAGATGTATCAACTCCCCAAATCTTCCTTTAAAACTTGACCCTCTTTCCCATAGATCGACTTCTCTCACATGGAGATATAATAGGTACTTTGGTTTTTTACCTCAGAGAATGGGCCATATGCATTCCCATAAAGTAGGCCTGCTGTTGCATTATGGGTTGTATGCATGCCCATAAAGTAGGCTTGCTGTTGCATTGTGTATTTTCTGTGGCCATTGATAGTTCAAGGGTGAATCGATGTGATGGAAGAGAGCATTATATCAAGACTAACTCGTACAAGGGACTAATTATTTTTACTTGCTCATTTCAAGACTCATCAGTGCCATAACAAACATGGAAGTGATTTTGTCTTCGTGGGATCCTCTAGTTTGCTTGCTACAGCTGGGCAATCTTCTGAGCACCGAAATGTGGCACTCTGGGACACATTGTTGCCTCAGAGGAAGGCTAATGTTGTTTGTAAGTATTCATTGAAATGAACTATAATGTGTGGGAAGCTGCATTTTCTGCTGTAGTTGTAGTAGTGTATATATTTTATCAGGTCTGTCATGTAAACCATTTCTAATTAGCTATCTCTTCTATATTTTCTTTGTGAAGAGTATGTTTCAATGCAATTATCAGTGATGCAGATATACCTCAAGATACTAAAAAAAAAAGTTGATACTGGTAAAGGTAAGTTAATTAAGAAAGTCTGTCCATCTGTTTACATTCTTCCGGCATTTACTTTTGCATCTGGTTCTGCTCCTTTTTCATGCTTCATCTGCAAGGCCTTTGCTACCCCCTTTCATTTTATAAACCTTTTGCCAGACCTTTTTCGATCACCAAGTGACTTGTCCCAAAATCACCGTATATACCACAGTATCATCAAACACCTTCGACAGTCCATCAAAACACTTTTTTTTTCACCTATTCCTTGCATTTCCCCATCTGCTTCCCTAACTGTAGTTTCCATTTGTTCTCTTGTTCTACTTGCACTGTTCACCTGCAAAATTCTTTTTTATGCAACCTGCAGTTCATCAATATTATTTCACCCCATTTCTCTTTTCATCCTCTTTTCAGTTCACATACCTTTTCCTTGACCAACTTCACATGTCCCATTCACTCATTCTCCTTCCCAACAAATACAATCCATACACTTTTCTCTTTTACTAGGAGTTTAACTTCCCCGTCCCATCGTTCATTACCCTTTAACACGTGCCCATCTCCCATCCTGCAGTGCTTCCTAACTTTGTTATATTGATTTGGGATTGGACATGGGAGTGGATGGAATCATAAAAAATCAATTAAGCCCTATAATTGGTGAGAGGTCTAAGGTCCTGGATGCCTTGAGGGGTGTGTGAGGGCAAAGATGGCTATATTTGGTGGTAGAGCAGTTCCAAAATAGTTGTATGAATGTGAGATATGGGCCCTAGTTAAACAAGCACAAAAGAAGGTGGATGTCTTTGAAATTAAATGTTTAAAGACAAAAGTGTGGTGTGAAAAGGGTTGATTGAATAAGAAATGATAAGGTAAGAGAAAGGTATGGTAGTAAGAAGAGTATAAATGAGAGTTGAAGAGGGTGTGCTAAAAGGTTTTGGACACATAGAGAGGATGACTTACAGGGTACACATGTCGGAAGTGGAGAGGACAAGGAAAAGGAGGAACCAAGGATGGAGTGAAAGAAGCCTCGAGTGTTCAGGGCTTGGCATACATGAGGATGTGAGGCATGCATGTCATAGAGCAGATTGTAGTAATGTTGTACACAGGAAGCAACATGCTGTCATTGGGTTGAATTAAGACAATTGAAATGGTCAAGGGAAACCATGGAAAGGTCTGTGGGTCTTGATTGTGGATAGGAAGTTTTTGTGTATTGTACATGAAAGCTCGAGAGTGGATGTAATCAAATGAGGTTGTTCTTTGTCTGTTTTCAGCCTTACCTTGCTGTTATGGGAAACAGCAAACAAGTTTAAAAAAAATCATAGTCTCATTTCCACTTGTTATAATTGTAACTCAAAGTACTTTGTGTTGACTTTTTATAAACCAAGTGTAGAATTATAGATCAGTACCAAGAAAATTCTTAATTGAGTTTACCAAAAATTATGTTTTGGCAGCATGGACTTGTCATGAGAATGGGGCATCTGCATTGTTGTATGCCCCACAACACCAAGTGGTTCTCTCTGCAGGCAAGAAAGGCACTGTCTGTATCTTTGACATCAGGCAACGCACACTTAGACACAAATTTCAGGTATGATATTTGTTCATAGCTTCAAAATTGGCAGTAGCCTGCAGTTTGCAAAGATAGATAGAATAAGAAATATATGGCATTTGCTCAGTATTGAGAAATGTCAGCTGCTTGTTGTGCTTGATACTGCTTATGATTACATTTATCTCATTTACCTCTTGAATAAAGCATATTTTTTTAAGTTTGTTTTATCTTTCAAAAATTTTCATCCTTTCTCATCAGGGTTTTATGTTTACATAAAAGTAGTAACTGAAATGTTCTTCATTTAGGTGGTTAGCTTTTAGACATCAATGTTCTCTCAGTATTTTAATGTTTGTAAATTCAACCAATTAAAATCCTATCAGCAAATGCTGTACTGAGGACATCAGTGGGTATTAAAGTCCTTTTGTCTAATTACTTTGTAATTCAAAAATCAAAAATGGGTAACCGGACTCCACCTGCTTGCATTTACACCATGAGTGAAAAGTCACCTTTGGCAAGGTTGTATCCCTGGGGGTACATTCTCATCAAAAAACTTTTCACTCCAGAGGAATGTACATTTCCCTGCCACTGGAAGATGTGCAGCCTTGGGCTGCACAGGTCTTTAGAAAGGCCTTGGATGACATGAGGACTCTTATAGAAATTGGTTCTTGGGTGATTGTAAATGAAATGGGAAAATTAATAAGAAAAAATTGTTTTTTATGCAAGTGGCATGACATTGGTAAAAAGTGTGTTCCAGTTGTGGATACGTCAAATGAAAGAAAGATTTTAAGTATTAAGAAAGAAGATAAACAGCCTGAATTCAATTGAGATCTTCAGTTGTTTCTAGACTTGACTCCTGAAAGTGTAAAGCTAATAAGAAGAGGGAAAGACAAGAGATGGAAGAGTGCTCTACAGCTTTGGAGTATGGGGGAAAACTGAGATATGGCTAGCCCCCATGCAGAAACTACATAAAGAAGCAGCCACTTGCATGCCATATGTCCAGGTCTTAGAGGCTTGGACTCATGTTGATATCTTGCAAGTGTGGTGGACAAAATGGTGCCTCAGGAAACAGAGAGAGGGAAACGGCATCACATATGAAAAAGGAGGGTTTAAGGGTGATAGCAGGAGAGTTGACAAGGTAGAATGCTTCTGATTCCACTCTGACCGAATAGAAGTAGAAGAAGAGTCACCCCCATTATGCTTGATGGTGAATGAGATACCTATAAGTATGGAATAGCCTCTCAGAAAATAATGATGGCACCTATGCAACTTTTGTGTCTTTTAGGAAGCAGATTTTAATTTTTTGTGTGTGTGTGTGTGTGGTGTTTTCAGTATAGGGTGGACTGTACGGTTATTCCTAACATGTTTAAGTTATCATTAGGTTGAATTATAGTATTTTTGAATTTGATTAGAAGAAATGAATGAGATTCAGAAAAGAGACGAATATAGAAATTGTTTCCCTGCTGTCAAATTAACTGGGTTAATGAGCATCACAAATTTATGTAGTGCTATACTTGTATGTGTACTTATTGATCCTGTATCACAGCAGCCATTGAATTTTCAGGCACACGATGCAGCCATTAAATGCATGGCCCTGGATCAGAGTGAAGAGTTCTTTTGTACAGGATCTGCTGATGGAGATATCAAGGTAATTGACATATGTCTTTGCCTTTTCTAGTTGTAGCATTTTCGTATTTAATGTCATACAGACTCCACGTAACTGTGACATTCTTCAAGTAGGCAGTAATCCTAGTTGAATTATGTTATTTGTTTTCTGTACCCTGACATGGATATTCACTTATCTGTATAGGAAGTGTTTTTGCATATTAACTATTTGTAAATGATATCAGATGAATTTCACCCAACATGTATCGTGCACTGTATAATTCCTGTAATCAAAGTAAATAGTTGCCTGCTGAATCTTCTGCGTAATTTAAGTTATCCGCTATTTCTCCACAATTTTCAAATGTCATATACTGAACAAAAATCTCTGGTTCATCTCACTTCAGTTCAGAAATGCCACACCTAGGATTTGAACCTATGTGCCAATCCCCAGACGGCCCATGAATGTATCATGGTCAGCAATGCTAACTGCAACACTGCCAGTGGGAAAAAATTTTCTTCTTGGTTCCTCCTCTGTTCTTACCATTAGAATGTCATGATAGCGGAGGGGAGGAGTTCCAGCCCCTTGCTTCCACCCCTCTTAGTTGCATTTTGTGATGCACAGGGGATACATGTGTAGTATTCGTTTTTACCTCTCCCCAATCCTAGTTTATTATACAATATACTGATTGATATTTCTGACAGGTATGGATGGCCTATTCTAAATGTTAGAATGTTCTTTTGGATTTGTTTCTTAGCAGTGTGCATATATAAACATTAATGAATTTGATTCTTTTTGTAGGTTTGGGGTCTTGCTATCCACAACCTGATATATAATTTGCCTGGAGAACACTCTCGTTCATCTCTTTTCAAGAATTTGAGTCAAGGTGTGACACAGCTTCAACTTGATGCAAACAATAGACTCTTCTCATGTGGTGCTGATGGGTCCATTAAACTAAGGCAATTACCAGAAAGAGACCTCAATGTTAACCACTTATAAGGGAATTAGAGGATGAGGTAGAGTATATAGATTTTTTTTTTTTTTAACATGTTCACCATTTTCTGCTGTCGCAAGAAGGTTCAAGGAATGGGCAAAGAAATGGCCTCATCTGGCCACATCCGCTAGCTGTCAAATGAAATGTGCTGAAACAAGAGCTCCCTCTGGTTTTAGTGCATAATACGTGACAGCGAGAGGGTGGAATTGCAGCCATTTCTGTGCCTGTTCCTACTACTAATATGGGGAATGGCAAACATATGTGAAAAAAGGTATAGTTTTGTTTGATGGTAAATATCTCAGTCAGTTTGTGATGTAAATATCAGTAAGTATATGATGTAAATACCATTAAGTATATTAATTTTTTGATATAGAACAAAATCTGTGTCTGGTAAATCTTTGGAAAAAAAAGTTCAGATGTACTTGTGGTTCTCTTAAGTTATTCTTCTCTTTTCTTTCATTTATTTCAAACATATATTTCTTCATGATATTTCTATATTTACAACGTATAAGTTACATGATGACCATTTCTCCAATAGAATTCAGTTACATGATGACCATCATTACTGATGGAACTCTTTTCTCTGAATCAAGTATTTGAACATTTGGTCCCCTCCATTAAATAAGCCAGTCCATTATTTTCTCTGAGACTTTCAAAGAAAGTTTATTTTCCCAGATTGTCACTGTGATGATAAGGTTCACATGATAAAGACATACTGTTAGATTATAGCTTTTTCTTCAGAAGATTTCGTATCCTATGATCCAATGTGCTTTTTGTCTTTTTTTCTAAAAGGGATGACAACCTGTTTGCTACGATGTTTTCAGTTTCCTTGTTTTTATTGATAGTGCAGCGTCTGACCAACCCTGAGCATAGCACCTTCTCACTGTTCCCAGTCGTAGAATCATACCTAGCATCTCAGACAGGGAAATCAGAGTAACTCCTGCTCCATGGAGTTACCTACTTGTTCCTTTATTGACCAAAAATCTAAATATCCTCTCAGCTTTTATATTTTAGGTTATTGTATATTGTGTTACAGTCATGTGACGCTGACCAGAATTTTCTTGATATATGTCTTAAACTGGCGTTACACTTTTGGAAATTCTCTTATCTACCTCTAGCCAATGAACATTTGTGATAGGCAACTAAATTCTGTGTGCCGCTTGCTGCAGATTATCTGCTAACTTATTATAAAAACAACCTCTGATTTTTTTGAATGATTGATCTTCACGATGTAAAAACACTTGAGTAGTGTCTTTTTGTACTAATTATCATATGTAACACGAGCATTATCACTGAAACCTTACAGACCTTATCTTCATTACTATACAGTGTTAAAAGGAGATGAAACTATGATTATGGTTACATTTATTCATTTATTCTGGTTGTCATATATTAAGTCTCTACGTGTATCACTTGTGTATGAATCTGAAAAGTCTGTCTTGGGAGGTTATATGATATGGTTTTTCAAGTCCTTCATTGGTCATGTACCACCATTAAGAAACCCTATGAGGTCATATTTATGATAATTATGAGATATTGCCAATAGCCATTTTGTGTAATTTGTACATAAGTTCCTGTATTGTAAATACTAGTTTTCATGCCTTGGTATGGCATATTGGTTATTCTTTTGTAATAGATATGTATTGTTAGTTGTGAGAAATGTTTTGATATCAGATTAATAGTTTTTTTTATGAATGGTTGTCACTGTATTTTAAGAAAATATTTTAATTTCTCTATTTTTTCATAATTTCTAAAAATGGTGAAAATCTATTTAAAACCTTTACCCCAAGATTATGCTGCATTTTAGAGCAATCTTCTTAGTCTGTACCTTCTTAGGGTTTGAGATAGATTGAGAAGCTTGCAGTTATAAATACTTCATTTTAGGTATACCTTCTTTTTGTATTTCTCACACATACTAAGATTATTTTTTTAGTGCTCTATTTGCATCAGTATTTTTGAATTTAATATGTATTGTAAATATAGATTATTACATCAAATATAGAACTAGATAGTTAATATCAACGATTACTGAAGTTTGTACAGGATTTATAGAATAGATATAGATAGATAGATAGATATTTGATTGTTTTGCCATCACAAAAAGTAACTTCATAAATATTTGAATAATTGCAGAGTAATTTTTGTAACCACTTATTTTTCCTTCATTAATTACTGATCCAGAAATTGGGTCCAAGGAAAGTGTCTCAAGAAGCTCCTGTAATGCTTTAACTTGTTAAGACAAAACTTATGTGACTTGTTTATGAAAGAAATGAGGTTACTTGTATACAGAATTTTATGAATATAATGATCCATCTTTTTTTTTATCTCAAGCTGTTCTTGTTTTGTATTTTTATATATACTAGAATAATATTCATTTGGATTACCTATTGAATGTGCATGTTATAACTTTCAATAAGTAAAATGCATATTTGAAGTGCAGTGAAATTTTTTGATTTGTTTCTTTGTTGTATTTACCCAGGTATGCCTGACATATGATTCCATCTCATGAAAAAAATATTTTTAGAGGCAGTGTAACATATTTGAATTTTTTTGTTTTTCTTTTTTGTTTTTCTTTTGGGAGTTGTTCTTTAAGATTTTGACAAACATTTCAAGAAGTTATTGGTCATTGAATTTGAAAAAGCCATGAATGTCAAGTTGTGCAAAATGTTATATCCATCATGAATTCCTTAGGGACGAGCACTGCAACATGACATGGTACCCTGCTGAAATGCCAGCAAAATGGGAACAAGCATGCCAAACTGTTTCATCAAATTCATGAGTAGAGCATGACAGATGTTGTGATATCATATGCTGATCCAAGATAGTTTTTAGAATTCAACACATTTTTTTGAAATTTAAGTAAAGTGTAATAGCTCAGCATTTCTTGAAATGTTGCTATGTTATAGTAAGAGTTTCATTAAAAGTAAAGGGTTGAATATTTGACATGAAAAGGGTTTATTAGTATTTTTTTCATGAGCGATCATCTCTTTAGGGTGCCAGATATGCTTGGTTGTGGCTTGAAAGTAATGCTTGGCCAAAGAAGGCTTGGTGGGATCAAAGTATTTAGGTGTCTGTTAGACAATTTATACAATTGAAAGTGCACTAATGTTTGCCATTTAGACTACACGCTTAAAAATTTTATCTCGTGTTTGTTTACTGTTCAGACTACTTACTATTGTTAAGTAGTTTTATCTCTGGATTTCACTTTCAAAGAAACTATAACTTGAATGAATTTATTATAACTGTGAACCTAGAAGATATTATTGCTTCATGAAATTGTATTTTCTCAGCTTATTAGCCAAATTCATGAATTCTCTGAATTTAGAATGTGGCAACTGTCCCAAAAGTATTCATGAAATTTAATTATTGATACTTTCTAGATGATGGAACCCTGTTTGTATTAAACTGGTCCAGTCAAGTGTTGCTTACTTATATAATTTCTTGTAATCATTGTACTTACTTTTTGATTCATATTGATACATGTTTACTAAAGTAAACATGGCTTTAATCCCAAGCTATGATTGCATATACAAGTTATATTTGGGTGTAATAGACAATTGGAGTTATAAGAAAAAGCTGTCACTCATTTGGCAGGTAGAATCCAAACTGGAAATTATTATAAGTTAACAGAATTGATGCTTGACCTTGAACAAAACACAGCAACTAGGTTAATCAGCTTGTTATCAATACCTTTACATACAGTACAATGTTTATTTTTGTAAACTTGATTGTTGTTCCCACCATTTGCACTGGCTAGAGGATACATATGATCATTGTATAATATGATGAAAAAGAGTTCTGAAGCCCACTAATGTCACTTATCCAATATAGGAATTCAAAGATCAAAACCCATACACTCATCGAATAGCAATATTATCACTTGGGCCTTTACCTGTCTGTGATGGTAATCTGTCTTTGCAGATGGATATTATCTATTCTGGATTGCTCTAGAAACCCAGTTATTTTAAGTCTGAATTGTATTGTCATTGCATGAAACTCATGATATTTTTGGTTTTTACCTCAAATGTTTTATAAGATTAAGTTGAAAATTTAGGACTTGCAAAATTTAACATTTGTTTCAACTAATTCAGTGGATTGTGCAATGATAGAGATTTTAATTTCATTTTGTGTGATGAAATTGCTGTAGTTCCAGATTTTACATTATAATTTTATTGTTATACAGCCCCAGGAGCCCTTTTATGGGACTCCTGCAGCTTCAAGTCTGCACTTCACTCAGGCTTCATTCCATGCAAGAGTAGGGAAATAATGGACCCTTTTGGAGAGAGAAGCTCCTAAATGAGACTGTACCCCAACACTGTCCACTTATGTTGAGAATTCCTTGATGGTAGTGACTTCTTGCTCATGGTGTAACCACATAAAGACTAAGCCAGGTAACACCAATATATTGATTTTTTATACAACCCCACATAGATGGAAATTATACACGTATGAGTAAGCTTTCTCTTACCCATCATTTCTTAATCTATCAATTCTCCTAATACCACATATTATCCTTAACCATTTTCTTTTCAACTCATTCAACCTCTTTCATACATTCTCATTTAGAGCCATACGTCACATCCATGCTACATAGGACTACTTTACCATCAAACATGCCTGTCTTTGCTTTCACAGATTGTGTCCTCTCTTTTCACACATTCATTAGTACACCAAGGAACTTTTCCCCCCTGACCCACCCTGTGACTCTCTCCAGATCTCATAGTTCCTTTTGCAGTCATGTCCATCCCAAGGTATCTAAAGCACTTCATTTCTGAAATCATACTGTTTCGCCCTAGTCTGATGCTCTGAGCATGTTACCACTATCTCAATCATTGTTATCCCACACAACATAACAGGTACACTTTCTTGTATATATTTCCATACTTGTTCACTGTTTCCC
>JAUUEG010675358.1:0-12697 GCA_032361445.1 Panulirus gracilis
AAACTCTATGTCTAATGGCTATGACAGTGATTCACTCAGTGTATATTTGTAAAATACTATGTCTCACGGCTATGACACAGAGTTATTCAGTGTGTTTTTAAATAATTATATAATATGGCTATGAAATAGATTCACTCAGTGTATGTTTGTAAATCACTGTCTTAAGTCTATGATAGTGAGTCACTCAGTGGATGTTTTAAAATTACTATGTCTTATGAATATGAGAGTCAGACACTCAGTGTATGTTAATGAACTACTCTGTCTTATGGCAATGAGAGTGAGTTACTCTCTATATTTGTGAATCACTGTCTTATGGCTATGACAGTGAGTTACACAGCGAATATTTGTAAATTACCATGTCTTATCGCTATGACAGTGAGTCACTTAGTCTTTGTTTGGAAATCACTATGTGTTATGGCTGTGACAGTTAGTCACTCAGTTTATGTTTGTAGATCATTGTGTGTTATGGCTAGGACAGTGAATCACTCAGTGTACGTTTGTAAATTCCTATTACTGAAGGCTGTCACAGTTAGTCACTCAGTGTATGTTTTAAATCACCATGTCTTATGGTTATGACTGTGAGTTACTGCTTATGTTTGTAAATTACTGTCTTATGGCTATGCCAGTGAGTCACACAGTGTATATTTGTAAATCACCATGTCTTATGGCTATGACAGCGAGTTAATCAGTATATTGTTGTAAATCACTATGTGTTATGACTATGACAGTGAATTATTCTGTGTATGTTAGCAAATCTCTGTGTGTTATGGCTATGACAGTGAGTCACTCAAAATATGTTTGTAAATCACTATATCATATGACAGTGACAGTAAGTCACTCAGTGTATGTTTCTATATCACTGTTTCTTATGGCTATGACAACGAATCAATTACTGTATATTTGTCGATCACTATGTCTTATGGCTATGTTTGTAAATCATTATGTCCTAAGGCTATGACGGTGAGTCCCTTAGTGTATGTATGTAATTACTATGTCTTTTGGCTATGACAGTGAGGCAAGCAGTGTATGCTTGAAAATCAATACGCCTTATGGCTTTGATAGTGAGTCAATCAGTGTATGCTTGTAAATCACTGTTTTATGGATATGACAGTGGGTCAATCAGTATATGCTTGTAAATTAGTATATGTTATTGCTCTGAGAGTGAGTCACTCAGTGTAGGTTTCAATTCACTATGTCTTATGGCTATGACTGTGGATCTCTCAGTGTAAATCAGTATGTCTTATGGCTATGAGAACGAGTCACTAACTGTATGTTTGTAAGTTACTTTCTTATGGCTTTGACAGTGAGTCACTCAGTGTATGTTTGTAATTTATTATGTCTTGTCTTTTGGGTATGACAGTGACCTACATAGTGTATGTTTGTCAATCCACAGCTTATGGCTATTTTGTTGAGTTACTCTATATATTTATAAATCACTGTTTCTTATGGATGTGACAGTGAGTCATTCAGGGTGTATTTGTAAATCACCAAGTTTTTTGTGTATGAGAGTAAATCAATCATTGTATGTTTGTAAATTACTATGTCTTTTGTCTATGACAGTGAGTCATTCAGTGTGCGTTTGTTAATTCACTATGTCTTATGGTTATGACAGTGAGTGTTTTAGTGCATATTTGTAATCCAATATTGTGTTATGGTTATTACATTGAGTCACTCAGTGTATGTTTGTACATCACTGTATATCTATGGCAGTTACTCTGTGTATGTTTGTAAATCAGTATGTCTTATGGCTATGACAGTGAGTAACTCAGTGTATGTTTGTAAATATCTATTTCTTATGTCTATAACAGTGACTCACTCTGTATTTGTATATCATTATGTCTTATGGCTATGACAGTGAGGTTCTCAGTGCATGTTTGTAAATCACTATGTCTTATGGATAGGACAGTGAGTCACTCAGGGTATGTTTGTAAAACACTATGTCTTATGGCTATGACATTGAGTTACTCTATAAGTGTTTGAATTACTATGTCTTCTAGCTATGACCGTGAATCATTTAGTGCATGTTTGTAGATCACTATATCTTATGGCTATGCCAGTGAGTCTCTCAGTGTATGTTTGTAAATCACTATGTCTTATGGCTATGACACTGATTCACTCTGTTTATGTATATAAATCACTAAGTCTTATGGCGATTACAGTAAGTCTATCAATGTCTGTTTGCAAAACTCTATGTCTTATGGCTATGATAGTAATTCACTCAGTGTATAACTGCAAAACACTATGTCTTATGGCCATGACAAAGAGTCATTCTGTGTATGTTTTTAAATCACTATGTCTTATGGCTATGACTTAGAGTCACTCAGTGAGTGTTTGTAAATCACTGTCTTAAGGCTATGATAGTGATTCACTCAGTGTGCGTTAGTAAATCATTATGTCTTATTGCTTTGACAGTGAGACCCTCAGTGTATGTTGGTCTTATATCTATGAGTGTGAGTTACTCTTTATGTTTGTGGATCACTGTCTTATGGCTATGACAGTGACTTACACGGTGTATATTTGTAAATTACCATGTCTTATCGTTATGACAGTGAGTTACTTTGTTTTTGGTTGTAAATCACTATGTGTCATGGCTATGATAGTTAGTCACTCAGTGTATGATTGTAAATCATTGTGTGTTATGGCTATGACAGTGAATCACTCAGTGTATGTTTGTAAATTCCTATGACTGAAGGCTGTCACAGTGAGTCACTTAGTGTATATTTTTATATCACTATGTCTTATGCTATGACTTTGAATTGCTGTTTATGTTTATAAATTACTGTCTTATGGCTATGCCAGAGAGTCACACAGTGCATATTTCTAAATCACCATGTCTTATGGCTATTGCAGTGAGTCAATTGTTGTAAATCACTATTTGTTATGGCTATGACAGTAAATTATTTTGTGTTTGTTTGTAAATTGCTGTGTATTATGGCTATGACAGTAAGTCATTCAGTACGTGTTTGTAAAGTTCTATGTCTTATGGCTATGACAGTAAGTCACTCATTGTATGTTTGTAAATTGGTATGTCATATGGCTATGCCAGTGAGTCACAAAATTTTTTTTATAAATCACTATGTCTTAAAGCACTGAAAGTGAGCCACTCAGTGTATGTTTGTAAATCACTATGTCTTATTGCTATGACAACGATATAATGACTCTATGTTTGTTTATCCCTATGTCTTATGGCTATGACAGTGATTCACTAAGTGTATGTTTGTAAATCACTATGTCCTAAGGCTATGACAATGAGTCACTTAGTGTATGCTTGTAAATCATTGTCTTATGGCTATGACAGAGTCAAACAGTGTATGCTTGTAAATCAATATGCCTTATGACTATGATAGTGAGTCACTCATTGTATGCTTGTAAATCACTGCCTTATGGCTATGATAGTGAGTCAATCAGCGTATGCTTGTAAATTAGTATATGTTATGGCTCTGACAGTGAGTCACTCCGTATAGATTTCAAATCACTATGTCTTATCGCTATGACAGTGGATCTCTCAGTGTATGTTTATGAAACAGTATGTGTTATGACTACGAGAACGAGTCACTAACAGTATGTTTGTAAGTTTCTTTGTCTTATGGCTTTGTCAGTGAGTCACTCAGTGTATGCTTGTAAAGCATTATGAGTCTTGGGTATGACAGTGGCAACTCAGTGTATGTTTGTCAATCAATATGTTTTATGGCTATTATATTGAGTTAATCTGTATGTTTGTAAATCACTTTTTCTTATGGCTTTGACAGTGAGTCATTCAGTGTCCATTTTCAAATCACCAAATCTTACGGGTATGAGAGTGAGTCAATCACTGTATGTTTGTAAATCACTATGTCACTTGTCTATGACACTGAGTCATTCAGAGTATATTTGTAAATTCAATATGTCTTGTGGTTATGACAGTGAGTGTTTTAGTGTATAATTGTAATTCAATATTGTGTTATGGTTATTACATTGAGTCACTCAGTGTAAGTTTGTCTATCATTAAGTGTTATATGTATGACAGTGAGTTACTCAGTGTATGTTTGTAAATCACAATTTCTTATGGCTATGACAGTGAATTACTCAGTGTATGTTTGTAGATAATTATTTCTCATGTCAATGGTAGTGACTCACTCTATACTTGTATATCACTATGCCTTACGGCAATTACAGTGAGTGTATCAGTGCGTGTTTGTAAATCACTATGTCTTATGGATAGAACAGTGAGTCACTCAGTGTATGTCTATAAATCACTATATCCTATGGCTATGACAGTGAGTTACTCTGTATGTGTTTGAATTACTGTCTTCTGGCTATGACCGTGAGTCATTTAGTGTATGTTTATAAATCACTATGTCTTATGGCTATGAAGGTGAGTCACTCAGTGTATGTTTGTAAATCACTATATCTTATGGCTATGACACTGAGTTACTCTGTATGTGTTTAAATTACTATGTCTTCTGGCTATGACCGTGAGTTATTCAATGTATGTTTATTAATCACTATGTCCTATGGCTATGAGGGTATGTCACTCAGTGTATGTTTGTAGATCACTATGTCTTATAGCTGTGGCACTGATTCACTCTGTTTTTGTATGTAAATCACTATGACTTATGGCTATTACAGTGAGTCACTCAATGTTTCTTTGCAAAACTCTATGTCTTATGGCTATGACAGTGACTCACTCAGTGTATATTTGCAAAACACTATGTCTTATGGCTATGACAAAGAGTCATTCAGTGTATGTGTTTAAATCACTACGTATGTCTTATGGCTATGACATAGAGTCACTCATTGTATGTTTGTAGATCACTGTCTAAAGGCTATGATAGTGAGTCTCTCAGTGTATGTTCGTAAATCACCATGTCTCATGGATATGACAGTGAGACACTCAGTGTACGTTAGTAAATTTCTCTGTCTTATGGCTATGAGTGTGAGTTACTCTTCATGTTTGTGAATCACTGTGTTATGGTTATGACAGTAAGTTACACAGTGCATATGTGTAAATTACCATGTCTTATCGCTATGACAGTGAGTCATTTAGTCTTTGGTTGTAAATCACTATGTCTTATGGCTATGATAGTTAGTCACTCAGTGTATGTTTGTAAATCATTGTGTGTTATGGCTATGACAGTGAATCACTCAGTGTATGTTTGTAAATTCCTATGACTCAAGGCTTACACAGTAAGTTACTCAGTGTATGCTTTTAAATCACTATGTCTTAAGGCTATGACTGAATTACTGTTTATGTTTGTAAATCACTGTATTATGGCTTTGCTAGTGAGTCACACAGTGTATATAAGTAAATCGCCATGTCTTATGGCTATGACAGCGAGTCAATCATTATATTGTTGTAAATCACTGTGTGTTATGGCTATGACAGTGAATTATTTTGTTTATATTTGTAAATCGCTGTGTGTTATGGCTATGACAGTGCGTCACTCACTATTTTTTTGTGAAGCACTATGTCTTATGGCTATGACAATGAGTCACTCTGTGTATGTTTTTAAATTGGTATATCATATGGCTACCACATTGAGTCACTCAAAATATGTCTTAAATCACTATATCTTATGGCACTGACATTGAGTCTGTGTATATTTGTAAATCACTATGTCTTATGGCTATGACAACGAATCAATCACTCTGTGTTTATAGATCACTATGTCTTATGGCTATGACAGTGATTCACTAAGTGTATGTTTGTAAATCACTATGTCCTAAAGCTTTGACAATGAGTCACTTAGTGTATACTTATAAATCGCTATGTCTTATGGCTATGACGGTGAGTCACTTTGTTTATGTATGTAAGTCACTATGTCTTATGGCGATTACAGTGAGTCACTCAATGCTTGTTGAAGAACTGTATATCTTATTGCTATGACAGTGATTCACTCAGTGTATATTTGCAAAACATTATGTCTTATGGCTATGACACAGAGTCATTCAGTGTATGTTTTTAAATCATAATATCTTATGGGTATGACATAGAGTCAATCAGGGTATGTTCGTAAATCACTATGCCTTATGGATATGACAGTGAAACACTCAGTGTATGTTAGTAAATTAGTCTGTCTTATGGCTATGAGTGTGAGTTACTTTTTATGTTTGTGAATCACTGTGTTATGGCTATGACAGTGAGTTACACAGTGTATATTGTAAATTACCATGTATTCTTTTCTCTATGGCAGAGAGTCACTTAGTCTTTGATTGTAAATCACTATGTCTTAGGGTTATGATTGTCACTCAGTGTATGTTTGCAAATCATTGTGTGTTATGGCTATGACAGTGAGTCACTCAAAATATGTCTATAAATCGCTATGTCATATGGCACTGACAGTGAGTCACTCAGTGTATGTTTGTAAATCAATAAGTCTTATGGCTATGACAACGAATCAATCACTCTATGTTTGTAGATCACTATGTCTTATGGCTATGACAGTGATTCACTAAGTGTATGTTTGTAAATCACTAAGTCCTAAGGCTATGACAATGAGTCACTTAGTGTATGCTTGTAAACCAATATTCCTTATGGCTATGACAGTGAGTCACTTAGTGTACGCCTGTAAATCACTGTTTTATGACTATAACAGTGAGTCAATCGGTCTATGCTTGTAAATTAGTAAAAGTTATGGCTCTGACAGTGAGTCACTCATTGTAGGTTTCAAATTACTATGTCTTATGGGTATGACAGTGGATTTCTCAGTGTATATTTGTAAATCAGCATGTCTTATGGCTATGACAACGAGTCACTAACTGTATGTTTGTAAGTTACTTTGTCCTATGGCTTTGACAGTAAGTCACTCAGTGTATGCTTTTACACACTATGTCTTTTGGGTATGACAGTGACTTACTCAGTGTATGTTTGTCAATCACTATGTCTTATGGCTATCATATTGAATTATTCTGTATGTTTGTAAATCACTATTTCTTAAGGCTGTGGCAGTCTGTCATTCAGTGTATATTTGTATATCACCAAGTCTTCTAGCTATGGGAGTGAATCAATCACTGTATGTTTGTGTATGACAGTTAGTCACTCACTCTTTGATTGGAAATTACTATATCTTATGGATGTGATATTGAGTCACACAGTGTATGTTTGTAAATCACTGCGCGTTATGACTATGACAGTGAATCACTCAGTGTATGTTTGTAAATTCCTATGAATGAAGGCTATCACAGCGAGTCACTCAGTGTATGCTTGTAAATTAGTATGTCTTATGGCTATTACTGTGAGTTACTCTTTTTGTTTGTAACATGTTTTATGGCTATGACAGCAAGTGAATCAATATATGTTTGTAAATCACTATGTGTTATGGCTATGACAATAAGATATTCTGTATATGTTTGTAAATCGGCATGTGTTATGGCTATGACACTAATTCAGTCACTATATTTTTGTAAATCACAATGTCTTATGGGTCTCTCAGTGAGTCACTCAGTGTATGTTTGTAAAGCACTACGTCTCATGGCTATGACAGTGAGTCACTCAGTGTAAGTTTGTAAATCGGTATGTCATATAGCTCTGACAGTGAGTCACTCAAAATATATTTGTAAATCACTATGTCTTAGGCCATGACAGTGAGTCACTCAGTGTATGTTTGTAAATCACTTTGTCGTATGCCTATTACAAAGAGTCACTCACTTTATGTATGTAAATCACTATATCATTGCTATGAAAGTGATTCACTCAGTGTATATTTGTAAATCACTATATCCTATGGCTATGACAGTGAGTCACTTAGAGCATGTTTGTAAATCACTATGTCTTATGGCTATGACAGTGAGTCTCGGAGTGTATGCTTGTAAATGAATATCCCATATGGCTATGACAGTGAATCGCTCTATGTTTGCTTGTAAATCACTATGTCTTATGGCTATGACAGTGATTCAATCAGTGCAAGCCTGTATATCACTATATGTTATGGCTATGACAGTGAGTTACTTAGTGTATGCCTGTAAATCACTGTTTTATGGCTATAACAGTGAGTCAATCTGTCTATGCTTGTAAATTAGTATAAGTTATTGCTTTGACAGTGAGTCACTCAGTGTAGGTTTCAAATTACTATGTCTTATGGACATGACAGTGGATCTTTCAGTGCATATTTGTAAATCATTATGTCTTGTGGCTATGACAACGAGTCACTAACTGTGTGATTGTAAGTTACTTTGTCCTATGGCTTTGACACTGAGTCACTCAGTGTATGTTTTTACATCACTATGTCTTTTGGGTATGACAGTGACTTACTCAGTGTATGTTTGTCAATCACTATGTCTTACTAAAATTATATTGAATTACTCTGTATGTTTGTATATCACTATTTCTTATGGCTGCGACAGTGTGTCATTCAGTGTATATTTGTATATCACCGAGTCTTCTGGCTATGAGAGTGAGTCCATGAATGCATGTTTGTAAATCACTGTCTTTTGTCTATGACAGTGAGTCACTCAGTCTTTGATTAGAAATCACTATATCTTATGGATATGATATTGAGTCACACAGTGTATGTTTGTAAATCATTGCGTGTTATGACTATGACAATGAATCGCTCAGTGTATGTTTGTAAATTCCTATGACTTGTAAATTAGTATGTCTTATGGCCGTTACTGTGAATTACTGTTTTTGTTTGTAAATTACTGTCTTATGTCTATACCAGTGAGCTGCACATTGTATAATTGTAAATCAACATGAGTTATGGCTATGACAGCGAGCGAATCAGTATATGTTTGTAAATGACTATGTATTATGGCTATGACAGTGAGATATTCTGTATGTGTTTGTAAATCGGTATGTGTTATGACTATGACACTAATTCAGTCACTATATTTTTGTAAATCACTATGTCTTATGGGTCTCTTAGTGAATCACTCAGTATATGTTTGTAAAGCACTATGTCTCATGGCTATGACAGTGAGTCACTCAGTGTAAGTTTGTAAATCGGTATGTCTTATGGCTCTGACAGTGAGTCACTCAAAATATATTTGTCAATCACTATGTCTTATGGCCATGACAGTGAGTCATTCAGTGTATGTTTGTAAATCACTTTGTCGTATGCCTATGACAACGAGTCACTTACTCTATGTTTGTAAATCACTATATCATGGCTATGAGAGTGATTCACTCAGTGTATATTTGTAAATCACTATGTCCTATGGCTATGACAGTGTGTCACTTAGAGTATGCTTATAAATCACTAAGTCTTATGGCTATGACACTGAGTCTCGGAGTGAATGCTTGTAAATGAATATCCCATATGGCTATGACAGTGAATCACTCTGTGTTTGCTTGTAAATCACTCTAACTTATGGCTATAACAGTGATTCAATTAGTGTAAGCTTGTATATCACTATATGTTATGGCTATGACGGTGAGTCACTAAGTGTATGTTTCAATTCACTATGTCTTATGGCTATGACAGTGAATGTCTCAGTGTATGTTTGTAAATCTGTATGTCTTGTGGCTTTGATAATAAGTCACTAACTGTATTTTTGTAAGTTACTATGTCTTATGGCTCTGACAGTGCGTCACTCAGTGTATGATTGTTAATCACTATGTCTTATGGGTATGACAGTGACTTTCTCAGTGTGTGTTTGTTAATCTCTTTGTCTTATGGCTATTATATTGATTTACTTTGTATGTTTGTAAATCACTCTCTCATATGGCTATGACAGGTAGTCACTCACTGTAAGTTTGTAAGTCACTCTTAAGGCTATGACTGTGAGTCACTTAGTGTATGCTTTAAAATCATTATGCCTTATGTCTATGACAGTGGGTCACGCAGTGTATGCTTGTAATTCAATATGCCTCATACCTATGACTGTGAGTCACTCAGTGTATGCTTGTAAATCACTATGACTTGTGGCTATGACAGTGAGTCAATCAACGTATGCTTGTAAATCAGTATATGTTATGGCTATGACAGTGAGTCACTCAGTTTTGGTTTCATATCACTATATCTTATGGCTATGACAGTGAACCTCTCAGTGTATGTTTGTATATCAGTATGTCGTATGGCTATGACAACAAGTCATTTACTGTTTGTTTGTAAGTTACTATGTCTTATGGCTTTCACAATGAATCACTGAGTGCATGTTTGTAAATTGCTGTGTCTTATGGGTATGACAGTGACTTACCCAGTGTATATTTGTCAATCAATATGTCTTATGGTTATTATATTGAGTTACTCTGTATGTTTGTAGATCACTATTTCTCATGGCTATGACAGTGAGCCCCTCACTCTATGGTTTTAAGTCTCTATGTCTTATGGACTTGACAGTGAGTCACTCTGGGTATATTTGCAAATCACCAAGTCTTATGGGTATGAGAGTGAGTCACTCACTGTATGTTTGTAAATCACTATGTCTTTTGGCTATGACAGTGGGTCACTCAGTGTATGTTTGTAAAACACTATATCTTATGACCATGACAGTGAGTGTTTCAGTGCATATTTGCAATTCAATAATGTGTTATGGCTATTACATTGAGTCACTCAGTGTATGTTTGTAAATCACTGTGTGTTATATCTATGACAGTGAGTTGCTCAGTGTATGATTATAGATCATTATTTCTTATGGCTACGACAGTGAGTCACTTATTGTATGTTTGTAAATTACTGTCTTATGGCTATTATTGTGAGTTACTGTTTATGTTTGTAAGTCACTGTCTTATGGCTATACCAATGAGTAACATATTGTATATTTGTATATAACCATGTGTTATGGCTATGACAGCGAGTCAGTCGGTATACGTTTGTAAATCACTATGTGTTATGGCTATAAGAGTGAGTTGTTCTGCGTATATTTGTAAATCGCTCTGTGCTATGGCAATGACACTAAGTCATTCACTATATGTTTGTAAATCACAATGTCCTATGGCTCTCTCAGTGAGTCACTTAGTGTATGTTTGTGAAGCACCATGTCTTATGGCTATGACAGAGAGTCACTCAGTGAATGTTTGTAAATCGGTATGTCATATGGCTAATGACAGTGAGTCACTCAAAATATGTTTGAAAATCACTATATCTTATGGCCATGAGAGTGAGTCACTCAGTGTATGCTTGTAAATCAATATGTCTTACGGCCTTAACAACGTATCACTCTATGTTTATAGATCACTATGTCTTATAGCTATGACAGTGATTCAATAAGTGTATGTTTGTAAATCACTATGACCTAAGGCTATGACAGTGAGTCACTAAGTGAATGCATGTAAATCACTATGTCTTATGGCTATGACAGTGAGTCACGCAGTGTATGCTTGTAAATCAATATACCTTTTGGCTATGACAGTGAGAAACTGTGTATGCTTGTTAATCACTACGTCTTATGGCTATGACAATGAGTGAATCAGTGTATGCTTGTAAATTACTATATGTTATGGCTATGACAGAGTCACTCAGTGTAGGTTTCAAATCACTATGTCTTATGGTTATGACAGTGAATCCCTCAGTGTATATCTGTAAATCAGTATGGCTATGACAACCAGTCACTAACTGTATGTTTGTAAGTTACTATGTCTTATAGGTTTGACAGTGAGTCACTCAGTGTAGAATGGTAAATCATTATGTCTTATGGGTATGACAGTGACTTACCCAGTGTATGTTTCTCAGTCACTATGCCGTATGTGTATTATATTGAGTTACTTTGTATGTTTGGAAATCACTATTTCTTATGGCTGTGACAGTGAGTCACTCAGTGTATATTTGTAAATCACCAAGTCTTGTGGGTATGAGAGTAAGTAAGTTACTGTATGTTTGTAAAGCACTAGGTGAGTCACTCACTGTATGTTTGTAAATCACTCTGTCTTATGGCTATGAGAGTGAGTGTCTCAGTGTATATTTGTAATTCAATATTGAGTTATATCTATTTCATTGAGTCACTCAGTGTATGTTCCTAAATCATTATTTCTTATGGCTATGGCAGTGAGTCACTCAGTGTATGTTTGTAAATCACTATATATCATGGCTATGATATTGACTTACTCTATATTTGTATATCACTATTTCTTATGGCTGTGACAGTGAGTGTCTCAGTGCATGTTTGTTAATCACTATGTCTCATGGGTAGGACGGTGAGTCACTCAGTGTATGCTTTTGATTCACTATGTCTTATGGCTATGACAGTGAGTTACTCTTTATGTGTTTAAATTACTATGTCTTCTGGGTATGACGGTGAGTCACTCAGTGTATGTTTGTAAATCACTATGTATTTTAGCTATGACAATGAGTCATTCAGTGTATGTTTGTAAATCACTATGTGTTATGACTATGACACTGAGTCACTCTCTTTATATATGTAAATCACTATGCTTTATGGCGATTGCAGTGAGCCACTCAATGTCTGTTTGGGAAACTCGATGTTTTATGAATATGACAGTGATTCACTAAGTGTATATTTGCAAAACTCTATATCTTTTGGCTATGAAACTGTGTCATTTAGTGTATGTTTTTAAATCACTATGTCTTATGGCTATGATATTGAGTCACTCAGTGTATGCTTGTAAATCACTGTCATAAGGCTATGATAGTGAGTCACTCAGTTTATGTTTGTAAATCACTATGTCTTATGGCTATGACAGTGAGACACTCTGAGTATGTTAATGAATTACTCTGTCTTATGGCTATGAGTGTGAGTTACTCTTTATGTTTGTGAATCACTGTGTTATGGCTATGACAGTGAGTTACACAGTGTATATTGTAAATTACCATGTATTCTT
>JAUUEG010675577.1:0-18559 GCA_032361445.1 Panulirus gracilis
GTTCCAATTCACTCTATTCCTTGCACGCCTTTCACCCTCCTGCATGTTCAGGCCCCGATCACTCAAAATCTTTTTTTACTCCATCCTTCCACCTCCAATTTGGTCTCCCACTTCTTGTTCCCTTCTCCTCTGACACATATATCCTCTTTGTCAATCTTTCCTCACTCATTCTCTCATTTTTCCTAAGGGAAATTTCTTCTAAAGATCAGCCACTTCAATTGTTGGATTCTTTTTTGTTACATGCAGGCTTGTGGATGCTAAGCTGCCTCGAGCCATAGAAGCAGGAGTGTGTGAGGGTCTCAGTTCTCCTTTACTTCTGCCCCCTCTAGCCTCACGAATGAGTCTTCTCTATAGTCTCTTGCCAAAATCACCAGAAGACTGGGGACACCTCTCACGTGGTCAGGTAAAAACTGATATATCGTTCCTTTGTAATGAAGTAACTCAGAGATGACATGAACTCTGATGTGGATGCAATTTTTCTCCTGTATGCTTAACAGTAAAACAAGGAAACAGTAGCTTAGAGACTTCTGTTTTATTCTAATCTGGTATGCAGTATGTAACACAGAAATCACTATTAAGTACATATTTTTTAGGGAATTCTTGATTATGTTGTTAAGTATATTTGCATACATAAAATGTTACCATTTTTAGTACGAAACAACTGTAATTTAAAAAAAAAAGTTTTTACAACATGTATTTGTTAATCTAAATTTGAATGAAAATCAGAGGCATTAAATTAAAAAATAGTCGTAAAATAGATGGAGTCATTACATCTAGAGTAAACCTGTAAAAGGATATACATACATATGCAGACTATGAGTAGCTCACAACTCCTTTTTTTACTCTTTAATGCTATTGTCAGCATCTCTAGAAATATGAAATACACGAGCATAAGTACATGAAGATGCTAATTATACAATCATTATTCCATTATACAGTATATATTCTATGTCTATGTACCTCTTTATCGGGGAGAAATGCTGCAAAATTCGTTCCTTTCACTTTTTCAGCCAGTACTGCTATGCTCAGTTAACATCCTTAGATCACTGTTTTTATTCATCTTAATATCCTTGTTAGAACACAACAAAGCCACCTGTTCTGTATTAATAATGGTCTTGTGAATAACCTTTTGCTGGTTACACTTCCACTTGGCAAGTACTCTCTCAAATGTTCATAGAGTCTTCACTACAGTGAGAAAATAGTTTTTCATCCTTAATACATATTTGTATTTTTCAGTAATTTTTCATATAATACAGTACTTTATTTGTTCAGTGGATTATATATTCGCATTTTTCTTTTCAAGTGTTGCTTATGAAAAGTCGAGATTTTATTATAAAATATATGGAACATTGCATATACTATCCTACCTTTTGTAAAACAGATGGGGCATTGCATATACTATCCTATGTTTTCCACTGACACGTACATAATAGTTTTAACACTGAACACTATCTACAGCGTCTGCAGTTGGGTATTTTAGTAGTGAGTCTGGAGGACCATAGTCATGTTGCTGCACTGCTTGGGTACAGTTCTCCTGAGGATGTTCCAGCCCCATCACAAGGCATCCCTACCACTTTACCTCGAGACCTAATGCATACACTACTTGCTAATCTGGGATTTCATGCTGTAAGTAGCCTGTGTTTGTTTTATTAGAAAATGACAAAGTGAAAAGAGCTGATAGGAAATTTGATGAGATGTTTGGGAGAATATGACTGTGTGAAAAGAACTTATAAGAAATTTAGAGAGATTTTTAGGAAACCCTGAAGGAATAAAAAGATTTAGTAAAAGGGCACTTTGTTGTTCACTATAAAAATTCCTATATGAGAATTGACTGCTATAAGAAATAGTTTTTTAAGTAGTGAAAACAAATCAAGTATAATGTCTCAGAAAGCATAGAGTAAACCAAAGTACTTGTTTCTGTTGGTTTTATTAGGATTTTATTGCAAAAACCTTTATTTATTATTCACACACTAGGGAAGAACCTTTTGAAGAAAATTATTTAGAAGAAATTTATGAAAAATGCAATCTACCATATCATTCTTTGAGTCTCAGTTGAATGTAATGAACTTAATACTCTGCATTGGAGACATGCATATGTTCTGTAGCACTTCCATTCCTACCACCCATTTTCACCATTATTTTTCTGAATATGTGAATTATTATTAGTTTGTGAAATAAGTAAGAACATACTGAAGAGAAGTGTCTAGAAATTCAGGCGTGTGTTTACAGATTTGCAATACAAGTTTGTACATTCAAAAATTGGAGCCTATTGGACACTGTGTGTCTAGAGGACCATTGTAGAGTGAGATTTGCTACTGGCAGGGGAAAGATGTAAACAGGAGAACAGGAATGTAAGGTTGACAATAAGATATTAGACAAAGAAGAAAGAATTTGTTTAGATTTTAGTCATTTGTAGAAAATGAGCACGAGTAAAATATGAAGAGATAACATGTTGAAAGATGTATAATATTGCAGAGGTTGATTGCAAGAGAGTAATACAATGAATTTACAGTGAGAAATTTGAAGTATCAGAATCTTTAACTGCTCAAAAGAAATCATAAAATGCAAAACAAGGATTTTAGGTGGTTCAGCAGCAGGAGTAAGCAAAGATGGAATATAACAGGTAATACAAATTTATTAAAATATCCGTAGTTTGATTCCCAGAACTTCATAGAATCATCTATTTTGGGCATTAATTTATAAGTATTTATGAATACAGACACGTATTGTGTTTCATTTGTGAATTTATTGCATATGTTTTACAGATGGTACTCATAAAACAGCTGTTGCCTTTAGAAATGATTATCAGGACAGTTATGTGTCAAAGTCATTGTTCCTGCTTACTAAGAGGTATGGCAATTGATAGCTATTTATGGACTAGCATATAGCATTACTTGTCTTTTTCTTAGGAGCACCAGATGAACCAGATTCTTGAACAAGCAAAACCTTGCAAGAGTAGAATTCTGAAAGGCAAATGCCCCACTCGACGTGCAGCAACCCAGGATGATTATGTGACAAGCAAAGACTCAGCATCTCATGAACTGTTGGCTCAGGAGAACAGCGTGGAACATCAGGAATGCAATGCAGTTCCGCAGTTGTTTGATGTTCAAGCAAAGTGGTCATTATCTTCAGCAGGTAGGAGTAATTTTTTTTACCTATACCTTGAAATTACCTGTGTGACATTTTGTAGAAGCAAGCATGGCAGAAGTACTTGCTATTCTGGAAAATGATAATTTGATGCAATTTGTCCAGGAATTATAATATTATTTAGAAATGCCCATATTAAGTACTGCAGCTAAAAGGAAATGTTTGGTGACGGGTGGCTGAAGGCTTTTCATATTTCCCACAGCTGTTGCTGACTTATGTACACTGTTCTCCCAGATTTTGCCTGGAAGTTTTATTGAGTGCTTCTAAGAACCAAATTGGTTATCAAGTGTTTGAACGTTTTGTATTTTATTGGTAGTAGCACACAGCACTACAGAAATAAATGCTGAGATAAACATACATGAAATTTGTTTCTCATGTGCATTTCTGTCAAAAGAGGTTAGAAGGAGCAAAAAAAAAAATCTTTTTTTTTCACTACCTTTCTTTTGGTATCAATATGCACGTTGAGTGTTTGATTTAGGTAGATTATTACAACAAACATTTAAACCTTTTCCTATACAAAGCGAGTATTATGGCATAATGTTAGCTTTACTGTGAGCACCTCTGGTTTAGATCATTTAGCTTTTTATAAATTCTTTATATTCTAAATTTGTTTGTTAACAACATATTGATAGAAGCACGTTTATCCATTGATATTTACTTTTTCTCCACATACTATAGCAGGAGGAGGCTACGTCGTGAGTTTATTTTCTGGTGAGTACAGAAGTATAGAGTATTGTGCAGTGCATACAGTAAGCAGTCCTGTAGATATTGCATTAAGACACACCTGCTTATCGCTTTTCATTAGAGATGCTTTCCTGGAAAACACAATTGAGCAGAAGCACCATAAATAGTGAAACCCATTTCTCTTAGAAAATTTTGGGATAAAGGGGGTTATGTTCCAGGAGAAGACTTCCTTACCCAATTTTCACTCCAGTAAGTTAATAAAATGCCTAGAAACACATGGTAATGGTACAGGGACAGTGTCAGTTTTGTATCTAAACAGAAAATGAAGCACACAGTATTCTGTATAAGTACCATATGATATGTATGTTGTCCACTTTAACATGTAAGAGATAAGGATATGGTCCTGAATGTCGGCCCATCCACTTGAACTGACCCCAAACTCATTTTTATCATTTACTGATGACATCTGTAAGAGGCAAATTCATATAAAGTGCAACAAATTAGTGTTAAATGTAAATATATGTGTTCAGTTACTAATGTATGTAATTAGTACAAAAGCTGATGTTGGTGGAGTATTTTTTTGAGTATGAGGACTTTACAGTTACAGTACAATGGAGTACTTTATATTCTTTATTCATCAGGTAACAAACTCCGACATAGCTCTCTCCTGCTTCTGTATTGAATTCCTTAAGGTATAACCAAAAACCTAATGAAGGGATTCACTAGATTTGGTGAATTTTCCACTAATTTGATAGCATTGTCAAGTGTGGGCATAGCTTATTGTTTTATGGTACATCTCCCCCCCCCCACTCTTTTTATATCAATTTATCACATTTGAGGTGAACAAAAAGATTATAAGATGTACAGTATTTTGCAACTCTTGAACTTTTAAGTACCTGTAAAGAAAAAAGTGATGTAGCAACCAAACACTCCATTGGAGATTGAAGAAGAAAAGAGAGGTGTGTGGGCATTATCTGCGGGGAAGGATTGTGAATGATTGAGAGATGGAAAAGTTACTCATTCTTTATTGTAATTTAGATAAAGGTAGGCTAGTTTGTATTTTTTATCGCAAAAGATGTCAACATCTTACACATTGCAAAATCCTTTTCAGATGATGAATTTGTTTTATTTCATAATGGATCAAGATTTGATTAATAAAAATTATGATTTCTGTTGATCATCCAAAGGATGTGGCTTTTGAAATTCTTTTTTTTCAGCAGGTCATGATCAAGGGGTGCAAAGTAATGGCCAGAATAATCATGAATCTCCTCGTCAGTACATAGATTCCCAACTTGGTGGAACTCATCCTCAGCACTTGCTTCGACTTTTGTCTAATCTTCATTCACATCTCTTGGCATACTGTACACATCACCAGTTTGAGGAGGTATGTATGCACATGAACTTTGTTCTGGGAGTGATTTGTACAAAAGTTATAAGAAGTATAGTATTTAAGACCAAATTATTTTTGCCAAATTTCATGTAACTTATGTGTAGGGTTTTTATGAGAAATATGTCTTGATGACTCTCATTTTATGTTAACAAATAGCAGTAGTTAGGAAGATATCTTTGTAAAGTAAATGAATATTAACAAATAGTAGTGGTTAGGAAGATATCTTTGTAAAGTAAATGAATGTTACTATCCTGTCATTGGTTTGGACTAGGGCATATGACGTAGTTAGGGGAAACCACTGAAAAAGTCTGTGGGCCTCGTAGTGGAAAAGGGGACAGTGGTTTCAGTGTATTACACATGACAGCTAGAAAAAGGATGAGAGTGAATAAGGCCATAATTTTCGTTTGTTCTTGGCACTACTTTGTTAATATGGGAAATGATGAGCAAATGTAAAAGGAAAAGAAAGTTACTGTATGCAGTCTTTATACAGTATACCATAATTTTCTGAAGAAAGTGATAAAGTACCTGGTGATGTAAGAGCAAATATAGTAGTAATTTTTCATTTCACTTTTGTCATATGTAGGTAGATTGATGTTTATCATTATGATGGTTAACTGCTTCCTTTATTTAGAACAGGATGACAAACAGAACAACCCCCTTAAAGTTTCAGTCATTGATTAACCTTTGCATGTTTTAAGCACCGACATTCTAATAAACAGTGCTTAAATTTCATAAGGGTAGTGTACAGAAGTTTGAACGGGAAAAAAAATAAGTCACCAGCCTTTTACAGCAGAGATAACATTGTGTATAAATAATGAGGCTTGCATCAGAAAGTATAAAGAGAAGAAAAGTAGAATTAAGCAGGAAAAGCAGAGCAAATAAATATTGAGAAGTTTATGGTATTACATGAATGATTACATGGAGATTTAAGGTTTATGACACAGCCCCAAATGGAGCTTTAGTCCAAATTTGGCAATGAACCATCACTTAAATAAAGGACTGTCACCTGATTGAATGTATCCATCCATGTTATGATACCTCTTTCGTTCTTTGAACAGAGTAAAGTTGTGGAATATTCTTCCTCTGTCTCTTTCTTGAAAACTTTTGCCTGAGAATGCTGAGGACTGATTTAGCTTATGAATTGGTGATTTAGTCAATGTACTGTGTTTTTTTCTGAAAAGTTTCAGCAGTTGCTTTACTTATGGGGAGGTTTAGCCATATCAAGGATTTCTCACTATATTACTTGTGTTGCTATTGGATTTTTTTTCATACATATTCGCCTTTTCCCACGTTAGTGAGGTAGCGTCAAGAGAAGAGAACTGAGCCTTAGAAGGAATATCCTCACCTGGTCCCCTTATCCATTCTTTCTTTTGGAAAATTAAAAACGAAAGGGGAGGATTTCCAGCCCCCAACTCCCTTCCCTTTTAGTCGCCTTCTATGACACGCAGGGAATATGTGGGAAGTATTCTTTCTCCCCTATCCCCAGGGACAGGATCTTTTATTCCTTAGAATTATTACTTTCATACCTTAGGATTAGTACTTGAACAATGCTTTAGATGTGAAGAGCAGCAGATGATGTGATAGAAATAGAAAATTAGCTGAGAATAAAGGCTTTAGAAACAACACAAAATATTAGTATTACAACAAAGATTTTTGATTTGCAATAAGTATAACTTAATGTGACTTTTATCATCAGAATTCATCAAGTATGCAGCTCTTATATGAACACTTGAGTGAGCTGTTTGAGATGTGTGGTGGCCTACTAAATCAGACATCAAAACTCCTTGCTTCTCATCCTGGGTTGGCTCATCTCATTCATGGCAAGTATTACTTTTCTTCCATGTATGTTATCATCTGCGATAATTTGTACTTTGGGTTTTTGTATAACTGGATAAGACATATGTGATGGCAGTAATAGGATAGTCTATTAACCCTTAAAAGCTGGGTGATCAGGAATTTTGCAGTAAAATCTTGTCAGAGAAAGTCCATTCTTTCCCTGCTATCGATTGTAGCACAACCTTTAAGCTGCAGAAGCCCCCCAAAAAGGGTTTTGATGTGATATGTGTGTTATTCTTCATGCTTGTTTGCCTTTTCCTGCATTAGTGATGTACCTATGAGACAGATGAATAACTGGCCTCATTTGCTTACATACATTCTCTAGCTGTCATTTGTAATGCATTGAAGCCCATCCACAACCAAGCCCCACAGCCCTCAATTCAGTCTACTGATTGACAGCATGTTGCCCCCTATGTATACCACATTGCTCCAAATCACTGTATTCCATACATGCCTTACACCCTCCTGCATGTTCAGGTCCTGAGCACTCAGATCCTTTTTCACACCATCCATGCACCTCCTCTTTGGTTATCTCTTTTCCTTGTTCCTTCCCTTTTCCAAAACCAGTACCCTCTTATTCATCTTCTCCTTCAATCAAAGCACCTTTCACTCCATCCTTCTGACATTTATACCCTTCACCATAAACCATTCTTCACTTGCCTTGTCACCTACCATATTAAGAGCAAATATAACAAAGCTACAGTCCACACAAAACAAAATACCTAGAACAGTCACCAGCTCCCTCACAATCCCTGGTGGATGTGGCCATCTCCCTATGTGCTGAAGGAGGTTCCTGGTGCAGGAAAGGTAGCTGGTTTTTATAGGTTTTACTTGCATATAGTTATGCCATGAATAAAAGTCATATTTGGTGAGGTTGTTTCATCATCTGTGAATGGAAAAGACTATGATCTTGTAAGGACTTTCTTTCTCCAAGGGAGTCTTTCATATCACTGCTTCTGATTGGAAGACAGCCTCAAAGCTGCAGGAGCCCCACAAAAAGGAGATATGAAATTCATTAAATGCAACTTTATGAAATTCATTATATGCAACTTTAGATATATTTATGCAGTTTTATCTTTTTTCCTGTCATACAGGGAATTACAGAAATGAATAGGAATAGGTTTCATCATTGAATTTTGTTAACTTTCAGATGTCGTGTACCACAGTGTTTGTGGCTGGGCTTTAGCCCATGTGGTTTATGCCTTGTTGCTCTTCCCAGCAAGGCTGGTTCGCCCTCTCCTTGGTCCTCTAAGATCGATTTTACCTGTTTTTGATTCCACAAATCGAACAATAGCATCTGTAACTTCCTTTACTGATCAGGAGGATGTCACCTCAGGTAGGTGTTTTGGAAGCATTTAAACTAGTTATGTTTGAACAGTTGCTGAGGTTCATGTATCATTAATGGTATCATTATACAAAGAAGAATACTTGTCCACACAGGAACAAGTTTAGAGGCACTTTCCACGAAAACACAAACATGGATGCTATCAGGTCCATACGCCTTACTGGTTAAAGTGTAGGATTAGTAAAAAGGAGCTTCAGGTCAAGTTGAATGAGAAAAGAGAGCCAGAATGATGTGCTTTGTCATAGGGTATGATGGCTATAGTAATGGCAGAAAGAAAAAGCGAAGGAAAGGTAGAATGGGAGGATTTTTTAGAGATGTGTTTGGCTGAATACTAGAAAATCCTGTTGCTGGATAAAGAGAGGTTTTTGCATTTTCTTTTATTAAAGGAATACTTCACCTCCTTGATAATATCACTTGCAGTGATTCTGAGGAGTTGAAAGCTTGAATGTGAATCAGTGGAAGTATAGTTTTCCAGTTCCAATATGCTTGGCCCCTTGCCCAAATGACGTCAGACCATCTTAACTCTTAAAGGTTTAAAAAAGTTAGCAGCAACATCAGAAATGGTTTCAGAAGAATTATGCATCATTTTCTCCCAGTTGTATAACATAAAAATAAGATGAGATTAAAATTAAGGGGAAAGTAAATGGGACCTGCCTTAACTCACATACATTCATCTGAAAGACTTTGGTGGGGATAGTATGAAAAGCAGATATATAGAAAACAGTGATCTATGAGAGGGACTTTGAATTTTGAGAATGTGGGGCTGACAACCACATAAGATGTGTGAATGCAACAAAAGAGTAAAGTGGCAAAAAGGACAGTTCCTTTTGTCTTTTATGGCAGAGATTTTGTGGATGATGTTAAAGGGAATTAAAGTAAGTAAAAATAATTTTTAAGGTATAGAAATATGACATAGTTGTCTTTGAGGCATGTTTTGAGGTTTAATGTGTGGTGTGACAATAAATTGGCTGAAGTGTGAACATAGCAAAAAAAAAAAAAAAAAAAAAAAGGGAAAAGAGAACTTTCTATTGGTGTTCCATATTAGTGATTCTGTAGGCTACAGAAGGCAACTGATGTACATGATCTGGCTCTCTTACAGAGGTAGACACACCAACTCCTGATACTGTGAAGAGTGTGGGGGGTGGAGTAGTTGGGCGTCAGTGGGCATGGTTGCTAGACGTGGAGAGAGCATGTGGTTTAGTTGTTGGACGATGCCTTGAGGGGATGTTGCTTGGCCCTCCCTTGACTCCCAGTGAGGTGAGAAGCAAACCTTGGCTGTCCATGCAACTCTTCTCTTATGGATTGGCTGCAGAAAACTTATGTCCAGGTAAGGAAGATTTGGCTTTTGGTGCTGAATGAGGTTGTTAGATATGGGTTATACTTAATCTGTGAGTGAAATTGAATACATGATTACTTGAGGACAAAAGATTTTCATTCTCACTTCAGGGATTAAAGAAATAAGGGGAAAAAAGAAAAAGCAATTCTTTGGAAATATCACAGATAGGAGGAAATACTAATGACATGTTTTCATCCACCAGAAAAAGTAAGTGCGTCCATTGAGCACATCATAAACATTCTGGAGTGTGGGAAGGAAGTTGTTGTGGAAGCCTTGCATAATCTTATCACGACCTATCCACAGCTCACAACCCCTCTCATGACTGTCCTTGAACCAAGTAAGTTGTGTTATTGCATGAAATGTTTTAAGAATTTTTGAGTGCCAGATTATTGAATGTTGAATGAGGTATTAAAATTTTGTTTCTAAAGACAAATACAAATGTTGTTAATTTCGTGATTTTGAGTTGTATGATAGTATGAATTAGATTGCTGTTGTCCCAGAGCAACAGCACTGATTCCTACCCTGGAGTTGTGTTATAAAGAATCAAGCATCAGTTAGTCGAGCTTACTCTCCAATGAACTTGATTGATATTTTGGTGGATAAGAGGCTCCTTTAGCTTAATCATGGAGGAAAGGGAGTTCTTTGTATATTATAAAAACTGTATTGGTAGTGTTGGGAGTAAAAGTTGAGGATGAAGATTGCCCCCAAAGTCACTATGGGTGGGTATGGAATCACTTGGTCCACTAATCTGGCAATCCCATAATTTGACAATACTGCACCATGATGCATGGTGGACCACAACACCTTGCTGGGTGGGAGTGTGTCATCCTCAAGCATGAGATTGGAAGATGTAAAAGAGAAAGCAGCAGGAGGTAAAGAGGAAGGTGAAAGGGGCTGAAATAGAGGGCAAATAAGAGTTGTGAGTGAATAACAAAAACATTTTGGGAAAATATGGAAATGTTTTTGAAGGAGGTTAATGGTATAAAGCAAGAAACAAATGAGAGCATCAGTGGAGGGTGCTTGAGAAAGTGATACCAAGCAGAGATGAGATGAAGAGAGATAGGGTGAAAATTTTGAAGGAATGTTGAATGCATTTGATGACAGGATGACAAATATGAAGGTATTCTGGCTAAGTTATGGCAAGTGGGTTGGTGAAAAGAGGTGGTGAAAGGTTTGCATGAGATGAAATGAGGCAAAGTGGCTGGATTAGATGTGGTAGCATTTGAACTTCTTATGAAGATAGGGGCTGACTTATTTATTGGTTAATTAGTATTTTCAAAGTATGTATGGATCATGTGGTCTCCTTTCTCACATGGGATAACCTGATGGATTTTAAGAGAATTGTGTTTAAGTTGAGGGCAAGTGAGAAGTGGAGCTTAGAATCAAATCTCCCAAACCTCTCTGGCTCAATAATGACTTTATATTTAAAAGAATTCATGTAGGAAAATGAAGTATGTGCAATTCTGCAAGTCTGGATTTTGATGTTATGAAATAGTATGCTGATTTGAATGATGCAGTCTTTGTAGAAGTTCATTCTTCATGTTTTGTCGCACTGAAATTTCTATAATTTTGATTTCTCAGAGAGCCAGGTGATGCTGTGGATGGACGAGATGGCTTGTGGAGAGGATTGGGATACCTGTGAAGTGAAAGATGATGTACTGTTGGACATTACTACACAAGTTATGCTCTCTGCTTTCCTGCTGCACACAGGTGTCTCTCAGTCACAGCTTGGGTGAGTTCATAAAATGATTGTTTTGGAAGAGGAATAGATACAGATGTTACAGAATATGAATTGATTAATAATTTGAACTAATCGAGTTTATGATTATGAAGTTTCTTTTCTGTTTTTTTAACATGAATGTTTGACCATTTACACTGTTGATAAAGATTCTTCTGAAGAATATATATGCTGTTTCCTGTGGGGTGGAGTGGTGCCAGGAATGGATGAGGGCAAGCAAGCATGAATATGTACAAGTGTATATATGTATATGTCTGTGTATATGTATATATATGTGTATATATTGATATGTATATGTACGTGTATGGGTGTTTATGTATGTATATGTGTATATGAGTGAATGGGCCATTCTTCATCTGTTTCTTGGCGCTGCCTTACTGATGCAGGAAACGGAGATCAAGTGTAATGAATATGAAATAACTAAATAAATATAAATGCCTCACTCATAGTTTTATGTTTACTGATGACATGATGGATGACCAAGCAGGTGAGGTATAGTTTAGGGTGGAGCAGATGAACGGTTTGTAAAGGATACTAAAAGATTCTTTTTGTTGTCCAAAACTGGTACTTGTAAGCATTCTGAGGGCATTAATATGTTTGTGGCCTTTATGATGAGGTTTGTTGAGTGGAGAGTAATTGTCATTTGTGTGTTGTATATGACATCTAGTTGGTTAAGAGTTTTGTTCCGTGAAAGTAAGTTGTACCACTCAGGGACATGGTAGGGTGCAGGTAGGATTCATTACTGTCCAGGGTTAAGAGGGTAATGGTGGATTTCTATAGGGATGCAGGCATTCTGATTTGGGTGAGCCAGTATTCTAAACATTCAGTGTAATGTTGCGTGGTTGCTTTTACTTGGATGTTCATGGTGTTTTGATGTAATTGTGAGGTCATTAGTTTATGAGAAAATTTTCATAGTGTGGTCTACAGGAAATGGTGGGAGGTCATTTAGGAAGAGATTGAATAGATTTGTGTATGTATGATTCATATTTTAATGATGTCACAGCAAGATACAACGTATTCAGTTCATATCTAACCAAATGGCAAAGTATGTTTCGTGTTCACTGCTGCTTTGTTATTAGCCACATCCAAAGTCAGTTTTGGCACATCAGTATGTCTCTAATGAATGTCCAAGATACTCATGAGAATATAGGATGTAATGCTGTCCCTTGATGTTATCTTTTAGATAACTAGGAGGTTTGATACAGGTCTGAAACTTTTGGTCACAGACAAGTCTTTGGGTCTTGCTTACTCTGTTTCATAGCGGGTAACTCTATATTTTTGATGCATTAAATAATCTTTGTTTAATAACATCAGGATGTTTTAATTGTGTACTTATACATATTTCATTGATGTCACGGAAAAGCACTGTTCAATTTGTTATCCAATAACTGACAAATGGCTCATAAACAAATGCAGCATAATACCTCTGCAGTTTGTCACACCAGGATTTATGTTAAAGTAACCCCTTTGCTATTACCTCTATTTAATGCATCCAGAATAAGACATTCAGTGTGTCTTTTAGGAATGCTAAACACACTAAGGGAACTACTGGTGTAAGCTGTAACTCTTGAGATTACGTTGCAGGTATTTCTATTGCTTAGGTACATTAGTCATGACATTCATTCACTCAAGCATGAGTTTATTTCAGGAAGAAAATCTCTTTATTCATATAATTGTAGAGCTTATTGAAAAGTATTACCATTCCCTTCTTTATTCCTGTGATGATTCTCTAATTCACAAGTATTTTCAGTATGTTATGTGTGTTCTGTATTATTTTTGGGTAGTTGAGAGGGGTACCATAATTATTTTCATGTCTTATGTTACTGTGTTATGTATTCTTTTGTTTGTTATCATTAGAAATCTTCTGTATTCCAGTGGTCACTACTGCACAGTCATGAGGGAAGTGTTTAGGTTGGTATACCATATTAGGTGCAGACTTGTTACTCTGAAGACTCAAGAAACATCAGGTAAGACTCTGCTGTGTTTTGCAGAAAAATTGTACATGATTTTTAGAATATTCTGTCTCAGATTTATTTCCATGAAGCACCTTTTGAAGTGAATTAAAAAAAATAAACAGTGGAAAAAACATATTTTTTTCTTTTTTAAGAGGGTATACAGCAAAATACATACTTCACAGTATATTCTAAACATAAATGCATGCTGGGTCACCAATATCTTTGCCAGTGAATGTCTTGAAGCCCCTTTGCTTTTTGACATTGTTTATTAAATAATTTTTCCCTCTTTCTTAACAGTCCTTCTGTATTTGGGACTGGAGTTTCCTGCTCTTTTACTGTAAATTTCACAGAACCTCTCACTACAGTTACCATAAAAACTGTTAAGGATTTTGTTTTTTCATGAATGTTTTTCCTCAAAAGGTCTTGTCTCAACTCTGGTCTTTTAACTTCCACATTCATCACTTTGTTAGATTTAAGCATTACATAATACTTTTCAAGATTGATGTATCATATATAACATTCTCAATATCCATGCTAGTATGTCTGAAGATGAGTTTTGGCAATGATGGTGTATTAGTGCCTCTCATCCTAGTGTATTCAGTGACGTGTTGGTATAGGAAACTTTCCAGTATAAACTCTAAAATACCTTTGTCCCCATAAGAATTTAAATTACCCAGTCTGTCTCTTTATAATTGAAATCCCCTGTTAACAGCACTTTACCATTTCTGAGAAGTGCATGTTCTTTGTGGATGGAAAGACTCTAGATATAAAGAATTGACCTTGTGTGGCACTAGGGTTGCCACCTCATTCAGTATTGTAAGATTTTTTTCATGCATTCTAGGCCCACTGTGAATGGGATTGCATCCAAGAACTATAATGCTTTGCCTTACCAGTGCCTTCAGAAATTATACATTTATTGTTGTGGCTGCAGTTAATCAGATGCCTTGCTCACACATCAGTTTGAGATAAATTTGTATGGTAAACCCCCTTAAATGCTCCAGAGGCATCACAAACGACCACTCACTACATTTGGCTAATGAAGAACTGTGTGGAATGGATCAAGTGCATAATGCACCTCATACACAATGGCTAGCAAAAGGGTAGAGATGCTTGATTTTACTTTATCATATTTACCTCCATTCCTCTTTACAGGGGATGGATAAAGTGAATATAGGCTGTTTAAACAAAGATTGACTTATGGTCAAATCTTATGATTAGATGGTAGCGTTTTAGCTTCATCTGGGTAACATGAAGTACCATAATGCTAATATAGAATATAAAGCACTTTACCCATATTATTCTTGTGTAGTCACGGAACAAAGGCAAGTATTTAACAATTTCGCTTTACATATTGCTTTATTGTAGAAAGATATATGTTTTCAGAAATGCGTGAGAGATCAAGAGCGGGATCAGAAACAGCTCAAGAGGAGGAACGTGTGAGAGTGGAAATAGTAGAGCAAATGTTGTCTCTTAGGGTGCCAATAAATCATGAGCCAGGTGTGTTGCTGTTGCTGATTAGTAGTAAACATTATGTACTTTTTGGAGCAAGAATTTATTTCTTAGTTTTGATTTTGTTATTACTGTTCAATAATAATGTGCTGTACTCATTTAGCAGACATTTATTTTTTTTTTCAAACTTATTCACCATTTCCCCCATTAGTGAGGTAGCATCAAGAACATAGGACTGAGCAAACATACACTGTCTCAAATTATATTCAGACTCTAATATTATCTGTCAGATATGTTTCTATACATAAAGTTACTTTAAATGAACTTGGCTGTCTATATGAGTAACAAGGGGACATAACAGGAAACTAGGTAAGAAACTTGTTTGAAAAGATTTGAAAAAATGGTGGTTGATGGTTGGAATAGACTAAGAATGCTAATGTGAATACCAGTAGCTTACAGATGTATACAGTGCTACTTAATGGTGAAGAAAGTTCACAAAGCTGGGTGCAGTGGTGTAGAACTCTCTCTTTGTACTACACAAATACTTAAGTGCATACACAAGGTTGGAAAGATTTGAGAATCTTTGAAACCAGTGTTTTGGACAAGGCAAAAAACAATCTAGAACTCTTCCTTATGTTTATCAGGAGCAAATTATTAGTCATATTACATTAAATCAGCTAAGGGATTCAGCTGGAAGAATTGTTAAGGATGATTACAAAACTGTGGCAGTGAATAACAAGCGTGAAAGCATCCTCACAATTGGGGATGCTTTTGACCCAACGGCAAGATGGGACATGGAAGTTGTCTTGAAATGTACAGAAACTAGAAAAGACATAACCAGGCTTAGTAAAACTTGACACATAAAAGGTTTATGGTCTTGAAGTCTTTCTGAAGTTTCTTGTTTTAATTACTGGTTGTTCATAACTTTACGCCCTTTGCTTTTTCTGATAGGCTCAACAGAGAACCAGGAAGAAGTTCGTGAGCTCCGAGAAAGGCTTATGGCCATGAGAAGTCCTAGAACATATGATGAACAAGGTAAGTGATAGCTTGTGTATGGATAACTAGAAAGATTCTGAATTTTGCTTGTCATATTCTGCCTAATATAGAAATTGATGGTTGGATAAGGCTAGATACTACGTCATTTTGGGATATCAATACAGTTTTGATTTGGTATTTCCTCCAGGGGTTAGATTAAGGTTTATAGTATCATAGATTAAGCTGATTGCACAGTCTATGGCAATGAATGCAGTGGATAGGAGACTTAAGTTAGGAATTTTTTAAGATTTGTAAACCCAGTTATAGCTTTACAGCAGTATGCTCTGACTGTTCCTCATTCTGTTATGCTAGTGCATGCAACTTGTTAGTATTGTGTCAGACACAGGCAATCAAGGAGGGGAGTTTATTCCTATTGGGAGATGTAGTTTAGTAATGAGCTTTTCTGAGTGTTGCTGATGTGGTTTCATGTTGGTAATTGCTTGCTGAATTTATGGTTAACCCTCTCCTAATGAATGTCTGACTGAAGCATGAGAGTTGTGCAACATATGTTTTCATGCAGGCCATAGCAGATTCCACAGTAAAAATATCTTAGATTTTAATTGAATTATTACAATTGTTTAGTTTTGTGAACAGGATCTTCTACATTGGTATAAATTTATAGTCAGTTATGGTCTTCAAGCAAAGTATTTAACAAGTCTTTCCTTAAACATATAGATGCTGCTGCTTTTAACTTCAGTGTTCTCATAGTCAGTTGCTGTAATATAAAAATATTGAATTTCTTACAGATCCAGAGGAGAGTGGTCAGGAAACAACAGAAGAGGGATTAAGTTATGAGGCTGCTAGCTTACACATAATAACTCAGTGTCTCTTGCTTATGATGGCTGTCAAACCAGCACCATTGCTCCCTAAATCATCTGCTCATTTGTAAGTACCACATCCCTTAAATTTAAAATGGAAAAATACAGTTATGTATCAATAAGTGTGACTTAAATCAGTCAGTCAGTAGTCTGCCATTAACAATTTAAATCATATGTTGCGATCATTAGCAAGGTTTATTGGTTAAGAACATTTTAAGTATAACATTTATGTATACTGTACTCAGTACTGTAGGTACTTAGAACTTCACATTTGCATTAAGATGGCACAAGCTCTTCTCTCAGAAATTAATTCAAAGATTTTTCCAAATGAGCTCTTGTAGTAGTGATTCACAATGAGACTATCCTTCTTTTCAGGCAGCATAATTCCATATCAACTTGAATGTTCCATCAACAATTATTAAAGAATTATTAAACAATTATAAAGAACTAGAACTTGTGTGAGGATGTTTTTGGACAAACTGACTGGCTGTATATGTGAGATCAACTTTGTAAATGGGAATGGATTAATTTAGATAACAGATGGATAATGTTAGACCAAATTAGATTATATACAATGATACATGAGAGTTGTTTTGTAGAAATTTCATGTTTTGCTTTTGTATCAATTATCTGAATGTTAGAAATATAAATATTTTGTAAAGTATTCTTCATGGACCAAGAGTTTTTACTACAGTATAAGCTGGATATTATATATAAACAGAAGAGTTTTGAAATACATGGATAATCAACCATCTGTGTATTGTACAGGTGTTTTCACCTACAGCTGAGTTTGGTAATCTCATGAGTTAAAAGGTTTTTGTACTACTTTAGGCCATCTAATTTGGATGAGTGGCAAGTATAGCAATATGACAGTGAGTATGTACACTCTGGACTGGATTCTGCATTCCAGATGTTCCTTGTACCTGTTAAGGGTGCTGTTGGGGGAACTTTGAAAGCCTTATGGTAATAAGGAAGTATTTGTAAAAATGGGTAAGCTTTCATTAATCCACAGAAAGCCTGCTGTGCGAGAAGTAATGGATTACTGTTCCATACATTTTAATACATTTCATTGTGTATTGTTCTCAACCTCATTATATTTTAAAAGTTGAAATGAAATAAAAAACAACTGCTTCATTTTTGTGTTATATAAACTAATGTTAAATTTTTCTCGTCAGATGTTTTGAATGCAGTCTTGACATGAATTCATTAATAGGATGTGCTAAGATTTTGTAATTAATTGTATTTTAGGAGCTTTTTTCTAAGCCTCTCTACCTTGAATATGATGAAAAGTGGCTTGCTATATTAACAGGCCAGCCCAAGAGGTATTAAGCATGGTGATGGGACAGTGTTTAGAAGTGCTGAGATTTGTAGGAGCAGAGGACCACCAGTTGTCTACCCTCAAAACAGCTCTTAATCTGCCACCAGGCCCTGAAGTTGTTCTTAACTCTATGATAACTCAGCAGACTCGAGCAGAGGTTAGTTCTACGGTTACCTATATGTATCTTTGTAGATGGAGTTTAACATAAAGTGCTATATCTCTTGACATTCTCGGCTATCACACAACTTCTTAAATTTCTGTATGCTCTCTGCAATGATCATATTTTCAGTCATTGTATTCCGTTCATCCACCACTCTTATACTGTAAAAGTACTTTTTCACATCTTGTCCCCACCACTTCTGACACATATACTCTCTTTGTCAACCCCTCTGCACTCATTCTCTCCATATGTTCAAACTCTTTCAGCACAACCCCTCACCTCTCTAGACAATACTCTTTATTATTCCCTTATCTCTCTCTACACTATCATTTCTTATTTGATTGTCCT
>JAUUEG010675578.1:0-12694 GCA_032361445.1 Panulirus gracilis
TGTGAGACGCGTCACTATGCTGTGGGACACTTCACTCAGTTGTGAGACGCTACACTCAGCTGTGGGGCACGGCACTCAATTGTGAGACGCTTCACTAAGCTGTGTGGCATTGCACTCAGATGTGAGGCTCTACACACAGCTGTGGGGCACTGTACTCAGTTGTGAGACGCTACACCCAGCTGTGGTACACTACACTCTGCTGTGTGGCGCTTCACTAATATGTGGGGCACTGCACTCTGTGGTGAGACGCTTCACAAAGATGTGGGGCACTACACTCAGCAGTGAAGCGCTTCATTAAGCTGTGGGCCACTGCACTAAGTTGTGAGACGCTTCGAAGGCTAAGTTGTGCGGTGCTGCACTCAGGTGTGAGGCGGTTTGCTGAGCTGTTTGGCACCAGACTCAGCTGAGGCACTTCACTAAGCTGTGGGGCACTGCACTTAGTTGTGAGACGCTACACTCACTGTGGGGTACTGCATTCAGCTGAGGGCACTTCAGTAAGCTGTGGACACTGCACTCAGTTGAGACGCTGCACTCAGCTGTGGGGTACTGCACCCAGTTGTAAGGCGCTTCACTAAGATGTAGGTCTATGCACTCATTTGTGAGACGCTTCACTTAGCTGTGGAGCAATTCCCTCAGTTGTGAGGCACTACACACAGCTGTGGGACACTGCACTCAGTTGTAAGACGCTACACTCAGCTGTGGGGCACTACACTCAGCTGTGAAGCGCTTCACTAAGATGTTAGGCACTGCAATCAGTTGTGAGATGCTTTATTAAGCTGTGGGGCACTGCACTCAGCTATGAGACGCTTCACTAAGCTGTTGGGCCCTGCACTCAGTTGTGAGATGCTACACTCAGCTTTGGGGCACTGCACATAGTTGTGAGACGCTACTCTCAGCTATGAGGCACTTCACTAAGCTGTGGGGCACTGCACTCATTTGTGAGACGCTACACTCAGCTGTGGGACACTACACTCAGTTGTGAGGCGCTTCATTAAGATGTGAGATTTTGCACTCAGTTGTGAGACGCTTCATTAAGCTGTGGGGCACAGCATTCAGTTGTGAGGCGTGCAACACAGCTGTGGGACACTACACTCAGTTATAAGACGCTACACTCAGCTGTGGTGCACTATACTCAGCTGTGAGGCGCATCACTAAGATGTGGGGCACTGCATTCAGTTGTGAGGCGCTTCACTAAGCTGTGGGGCACTGCACCCACCTGTGAGACGCTTCACTAGGCTGTGGGGCACTGCACTCACCTGTGAGGCATTTCACTAAGCTGTGGGCACTGCACTCAGTTGTGAGACGATACACTCAGCTGGTGGGGCACTGCACTCAGTTGTAAGGAGCTTCATTAAGATGTGGGGCACTGCACTCAGTTGTGAGACGCTTCACTAAGTTGTGGGGCACTGCACTCAGTTGTGAGGCTCTACACACAGCTTTGGAACACTGCACTCAGTTGTAAGACGCTACACTCATTTGTAGGGCACTGCACTCAGCTGTGAAGCGCTTCACTACGATGTTGGGCACTGCACTCAGTTGTGAGACGCTTCACCCAGCTGTGGGGCACTGCACTCAGCTGTGAGACGCTTCACTCAGCTGTGGGGCTCTGCACTCATCTGTGAGACGCTACACTCAGCTGTGGGGCACCGCACCCAGTTGTGAGAAGCTACACTAAGCTGTGAGGCATTGAACTCAGTTGTGAGGAGCTTCAATATGATGTGGGACACTGCACTCAGTTGCGAGGCGCTACACACTGCTGTGGGACACTGCACTCAGTTGTAAGACGCTACATCAGCTGTGGGGCACTGGACTCAGCTGTGAGGCGCTTCACTAAGAAGCGGGGCACTGCACTCAGTTGTGAGACGCTTCAGTAAGCGCTGCACCCAGTTGTGAGGCATTGATCTCAGCAGTGAATGCTACACTCACTGAAATGAACTCAACTGTAGGGTGATATATTCAGCTGTGTGGCGCTGCACTCAGCTGTAAGGCACTTCACCCACTTGTATTTTGCTGCACTAAGTTGTGAGGCACTGTACTCAGCTGTATGACAATGTAATCAGCTGTTTAGCACTGCATTCAGTTATGAGGCGCTGCACTTTGTTGTGTAGAGTTGCACACTGCTGTGGGGTGCTGCATTCAGCTGTGTATTATCGTACTCAGTTGTGAGGCGCTGCAATATCCTGTGTGGTAAGGCACTCAATTGTAAGGCGCTGCTCTTACGTTTGAAGCGCTGCAATCATTTGTGAGGTGTTCAACTCAGCTGTGTTGCACTGCACTCAGTTTTGAGGCACTGCACTCATCTGTGTGGCACTGTACTCAGCTCGAAGACGCTGCACTTAGTTGTGAGGCGTTGCTTTACCTGTGATACGTTGCACTCAGTTGTAAAGCGCTGCATTTAGTTGTGAGGCGCTATACTCAGCTGTGTGGCACTACACTCAGCTGTGAGCTGCTGCACTTACCTGTGTAGCACTGTACTTAGTTGTGAGGCGCTGCACTAACCTGTGTGGCGTTGCATTCAATTGTGCTGCACTGCACTCAGTTGTGAGACACTGCAATCAGCTGTGTGGCGCTGCACTCAGTTGTGAGACGCTTCACTGAGTTGTGAGCCACCACACTCAGCTGTGAAGCTCCGCACTCAGCTATGTGGAACTGCATTCTGATGTGAGGTGCTGCAATCACCTCTATTGCTCTGCATTCAGTTGTGAGGCACTCTACACAGTTTTGAGGTGCTGCACTCAACTATGTGGCTCCTCACTCAGTTGTGAGGCATTGCACTCATTTGTGAGGCGCTGCTCCCAGGTATGTGGCGCTACACTCATTTGAGTCGCTACACTCAGTTGCGAGGCACTAAACTGAGTTGTAAGGCGCTACATTCAACTATGAGGTGATGCTCTTGGTTTAGAAGCGCTACATTTAGTTGTGAGGCGTTACACTTAGCTGTGAGACGTAGCAATCACTTTTGAGCTGCTGCACACAGCTGTGAAGTGCGGTACTCAGCTGTGTGGTACTGCACTCCTTTGTGAGGCACTGTTCTTAATTGTGAGGCGCCACACCCAAGTTATAATTTTCTGTTATTTACTTTCATCACGTTCTGTTATTTACTCTCATCAATATAATGTTCTGCTATTTCCTCTCATCAAATTTCCATGTTCTGTTATTTCCTCTCATCAAGTTATGTTCTGTATTTCCTCTCACGTTATTTCCTCTCATCAAGTTATCATGATCTGTTATTTCCTCTCATCAAGTTATCATATTATGTTATTTCCTCTCATCAAGTTACCATGTTCTGTTATTTCCTCTCATCAGGTACTGATTATCCGTTATTTCCTCTCATCAAGTTCTCGTGCTTTGTTATTTCCTCTCATCAATTCATAAAATCGCTACTTCTCATCATTTTATAATGTTCTGTTACTTCCTCTCATCGTCCTAATGTTGTTCTTTCCTCCCATAAAGTTATCATATTCTGTAATTTCCTCTCATCAAGTTATCATGTTCCTCTATTTCCTTTCATCAAGTTATAATGTTCGGCTATTTCCTCTCACCAAGATATAGTGTTCTTTTATATCCTTTCATCAAGTTATCATTTTCTGTTATTGCCTTTGATCAAGATATTCTGTGATTTTTTCTCATCAAGTTATCATGATCTGTTATTTCCTCTCATCAAGTTATCATATTCGCTTATTTCCTCTCATCACGATACCATGTTCTGTTATTTTCTCTCATCAAGTACTGATGATCCGTTATATCCTCTCATCACGTTATCATGTTCTGTTATTTCCTCTCATCAATTCATAAATTCGTTACTTCCACTCATCGTTATAATATTTTGTTACTTCCTATCATGTTCTGTTATTTCCTCTCATAAAGTTATCATGTTCTATTATTTCCCCTCATCAAGTTATAATGTTCTGTTATATCCTCTCACCTAGTTTCCATGTTCCCATATTTCAAGTTATAATGTTCTGTTATATCCTCTCACCAAGTTTCCATGTTCCCATATTTCCATTCAAGTCAAAATGTTGTTATTTTCTATCATCAAGTTATAATGTTCTGTTACTTCCTCTCATTAAGTTATAAAGTTCTATTTCGTCACGTCAAAATATATTGTTCTGTTATTTCCTTGTCAAATCATAATGTTCTGTTATATCCTCTCACCAAGTTTCCATGTTCTGTTATTTCTTCTCATTAAGTTACTATGTTCTATTACTAAATCCCAACAAGTTATGATGTTTTGTTATTTCCTCTCCAAGTTATTGTTCAGTTATTGCCTTTCATCAAGTCAAAATATTGTTATTTTCACATCAAAATATAATGCTGTTGTAATTTTCTGTTGTTTCCTTTCATGTTATCATGTTCTGTTATTTCTTCTTATTAAGTTACCATGTTCTCTTACTTAATCTCAACAAGTTATGATATTCTCTTATTTCCTCTCATCAAGTTATCATGTTCTGTTATTTCTTCTATTACTTAATTCCAACAAATGTTTTATTATTTCCTCTAATCAAGTTATCATGTTCAGTTATTATTTGAAATTATGAAATGAGGCTTTCATGAACGGTTTTGAGAATGAGAGAAACGTGGTCATATTGGGTGATACGAATATGAAAGTGAGAAGTGATGAAATTGGTGAAAAAGTTGGTATATGGGAAGTGCCTGGAGTAAATGAGAATGGAAGTTATCTTGTGGATATTTGTGCTGAGAGGGGGTTTATTTCTTGCAAACACCTTTTTTTTTCAGCACAAGATGATCAACAGGTATACATGGATGAGGAATGATGCAAAAGAGCAAAAGGCTTTGATTGATTATGTGGGAGTGGATGAAGATTGAGAAGGGCCATGCTAGTTGATAAAGTTGTGAGAGGATTCTTTGGAGTGTCTGACCATTTTGCAGTTCTTGTGTGGATGAGGATCAGGGAGAAGTGGAGGTATGGTGTAAAGAAGAATGGAGAGGTAAAAATGTTGGCAAGTGAGAAGATGAATCAGAAAATACAGGGAGAAGTCTAAAAGGAAGGTAACTGAAAGCTTAGATGGAAGTGCAGGGAATGTGAGGATGCAATCATGTGTGAATGAGGTGTTTAAAATGTTTAGAGAAATACTAGCAAAGGTTGTAGAATCAGTGGTTGGATACAAATTAGTGAGATACAGAAATAAAAAGGGCAATGCATGGTGGAAGAGAAGAAAAAGACATATGGTAGATTGCTTGATAAGGATGTACCAGTGGAAGTTCAGCAAAAGAGGTGGGAAGAATATAGAATATGTAAGTGGAATGTTATGAAGCTGATAGAGGAAAGCAGAGGAGTAGATGAAGCTTTTGGAAAAAGTTAGGTGGAAAGATTCAGGATAACAAGAAACTGTACTGGAAGATGTAAAGAGGTGGATGTAAGAGTGGAAATGTTGATGTGAGAAGTAATGAAGGGTAATTCCTAAATCAAAAGATGAAAGTGTTGCATGCATGGGTATGGAGGATGGAAGGAAAAGGCCTATAGCAAAGAAGGAGGTGAGAAGGGCAATAATGAGGATGAAGGTAGGAAAGGCACCTGGAGTGGATGGGATTATGGTTGAAATGATTTATAGAGGAGAAAGTGTGATAGAATGGATGCATCTGATAAGTAATTTAGCATAGAAACAGAAGGTGCTTTATTCAAAGGTGCCAAGGATGTGTGAAGCAATTATAGGGGAATAAGTCCATTAAGTATAACAGGAAAAGTGTATGAATGAATGTTGATTGACAGTGTGAAGGAAGTGACTGAATGCAGAATAAGTGAAGAGGAAGGGGGTTTTTAGGAAAGGTAAGGTATGTGAGGATCAAATTTTTGAGGTAGAGATGACCATGGAAAAGTACTTAGTGAAAGGTAAGAAGTTTTATGCAGCTTTTACGGATCTAGAAAAAGCATATGACAAAGTCAACTGGAATGTTATAATGGGATGCGTTAAGAATATATGGGTCAGGGGGACACACTGCTGGATTGTGTAAAAGCTTTGTATAGAGAAACAAATGCATGTGAATGGGGGATGGAGTTCAGCAAAAGTTCTGGGATACACAAGAGTGAGGCAGGGTTGTGTGATGACAGCAACTAAGTATAATAATATATAATAAAAAAATAAACCAGGTATTCCCAATCACCATTCCTTTTTCAGCAAACAAATCTACAAGCTCTTCACCATTTCCATTTACAACACTGAACACCCCATGCACACCAATTATACCCTCAACTGCCACATTACTCACCTTTGCATTCAAATCACCCCTCACCATAACCTGGTCTTGTGCATCAAGGCTGCTAACACACTCACTCAGCTGCTTCCAAAACACCTTCCTCTCATGACCAGGTGCATAGCCACCAATAATCACCCATCTCTCCATCTACCTTCAGTTTTTCCCATATCACTCTAGAGTTTACTTTCTTACACTCTATCACATACTCCTACAACTCCTTCTTCTGGAGTAGTACTACTCCTTCCTTTGCTCTTGTGGTGGACTCCATTCCCATGTAGAAGGAGTGAATTAAGTACATTTTCATTCATTTCTCTCAGGCAAATTTTTTCATTTCATGTCAGGTGTACTAAAGCGAACATGGACTTCCTTACTAATATAAGCTCTTTTTAAGTTTTCGATTTGTATCAAAAACTGTTTCATCACCTGAGACTACAAAGTACATTTATCATTGAATATTGTTTACAGGTTATGCTGTTGACCCTTCAATATCTGGAAACCCGGATGATGGGAGAAGATATGTTGGCGATGTATCTGCAGCACAGGAAACATCTGGAATTACAGTTTTTGAGACCAAACACAAACCAGACCAACCTCCTAAGCGCAAACGTAACAAAAATTATGATGCGGGAGATATTGATGGATTCAAAGGTCCATGGGCAAAGTATGAAAATGAACAGACCGTAATGAAACCTTCTGAAGAAGAGCAGCATGCCTTGGATGAGATTTTGGCTAAGCGACAAAAACGTGGTAAACAGACAGATGATAAACCTCTTGAAGAGAAATCTTTGCTTCACATAAAAGATGCATATGACTATCAAGGACGGTCATTTTTGTATATTCCTCAAGATGTTGGTGTTAATTTAAGGTCCATCGAGCCTCCTGAGAAGTGTTTCATGCCCAAAAAATTGATCCATACATGGAAAGGCCACACCAAAGGTGTGTCTGCCATTAGATGGTTCCCAAAGTCTGGTCACCTTCTACTGTCTTGTGCTATGGACACCAAGATTAAAATCTGGGAAGTGTTCAACAGTCGTCGATGTATTAGAACTTACATGGGACACAAACAGGCTGTGAGAGATGCTTGCTTTGATAATGAAGGCAAACAGTTTCTTTCAGCTGGATATGACCGTTTTATCAAATTATGGGATACAGAAACAGGGGAATGCATCTCCCGGTTCACTAGTCGAAAAATCCCCTATTGTGTGAAGTTCCATCCAGATGAAGAAAAGCAAAATCTCTTTGTAGCAGGCACATCAGACAAGAAAATTGTCTGTTGGGATATTAGAACTGAGGAGATAGTTCAGGAATATGATCGTCATCTAGGGGCTGTAAATACTATCACATTCATTGATGAAAACAGAAGATTTGTTTCCACATCCGATGACAAAAGTTTGCGAGTTTGGGAATGGGACATTCCCGTTGACTTCAAATACATCGCAGATCCAACAATGCACTCCATGCCTGCTGTCACTCTATCACCCAATAAGAAATGGCTAGCATGTCAAAGCATGGACAATAAAATTGTAATATTTTCTGCTTTAGATCGCTTTAAGATGAACCGCAAGAAGGTTTTTGCTGGACACATGGTAGCAGGATATGCCTGTACTCTCGATTTCTCCCCAGATATGTCATATTTGGTTTCTGGTGATGCAGATGGAAAAGCTCATATTTGGGACTGGAAAACAACAAAACTGTACCAGAAATGGAAAGCTCATGATGATGTATGTATTGGAATTCTTTGGCACCCACATGAGACCAGTAAAATTGCAACAGCTGGCTGGGATGGCCTCATTAAGTATTGGGATTAGTTCTGAAAAAAAATTTATTTTTTTTGGAAATGGATTGTGGCATACTGTATTGAGTTTTTATGCACTTATGTATGTAATGATTATAATGTTATAAAATGTGATAACATATATTATTTTCATACGCGTTTATATCCTGACGATAGTGACACCCCAGATGGATGTACAGGTGTAGGGCTCAGTTTGAGTGGTAGTAACTAATATGATGCATAGGATTGGCACAGTTCTACCCATACAGGAATTTAAATGCTCAAGTAGTAAATATTCCAGATTAGTAAGAAAGATTTTTGGTAGTTTATTGTCATAGACATAGATGATGGTATGACAGACTAAGAGATGGTGGTTCTACCCTTCTGTACTCTAGATTGAGATATTGCTGATTTATCCCTCTTTATGAATGGTATGTGGTTAACTAGGCACCCACAGAGCCAGCACTGTCCCAGTATATCTCTTTTTTTAATATAGTGCTTCTGCTGAATAGAAATGAGGTTCAAGCAAAATCTTTCCCAAGTACCCTAGTATTTACACATTTCACACCTCACATTATAAACACATGTATTACTTTATTGATAATTCTTTTTCATATTTGATCTCAATTTCCTGTGTTTGGGAGGTATTACACTTGTATTGTTTTATCACTCCAGTTTGATGTGACAATTCTAAAGGTATTAGCTTTTTGTATATATCTTGGTAATAGAATTATAGTTGACTGAATGAATAGTTAGGCCAATTTTATAAGGTTGTATACTGAGGAATGTATATTTTGTGGAGGTCTCTATATGGGGATACTGGATGAGAAAATGCTTGAACAGGAAGAGAGAGTGTATGCAGCATATGTCTGGAAAAGCAAAGACAGAGATTAAAAAGAAGAACTGTGGAATATATTGGGTCGCTGGTGCTGGAAGGAAACTAGTTAATGTTAACATGGATAATATGTAGTCAATAGGATATTATAGGCCTGGTGTTATAGGTTAGGCAAGAGAGGATAAGGTGTTAAGAGTAAGATAAGTTATAAATCATGAGTTGAAGGCATCATGGAGAAGGGAGAACTAGTGAACTATGGTAAGTACCTCCTTCGTAAAGTTGTAGCCATACAGTATGCTGTCAAGATGTACATTTATTTTGCCAAGGCAGTGCTACAACATCAGGTAAAACAGCTTGTCAATACTATATTCCAGCTCCCAAACTGTCTTGAAGAATAAATTCTATTGTTAATGGAGAAAATTATTATAATATGTATGATATGGCTTTGGTAGTAACTATAAGCTCTCAATAGTAAACCAAAGCAAACTAGATGTAGTCAGGAATAAATCCTAGATATAAAGAGCGCTAAATGTGAAATCCCAGTCTTCATAGCTTTCAGCCATAATTTTGCTTTTGAGATGAATATTGCCAAAAATCACTGTCAGGTTTGTCAATCTAATTAAGGTAAGTGGATAATGATCTACCTTGTAGCTATCACCAGCTGTCAGGATGTTGAGCTGTTCAGTTTATTTGAACAAGATATTTTGAAATAAATCCTAAGGACTGCAAAATAAGTTAGTAGCTATATACGCAGCTTGATTTATTAAGAACTTAACCAGTCATCTGACTGAGAAACCAGTTATCTAACACCTAAACCACAGGTGAAGACAGTTTAAGAATGAATAAATTGCATCAGAGTTCTCTGCAATCATAAACTGGCAGTTCTGCGGATCCATACAGCAGGAATCTATATTATTATGCTGCCTGAAAGAGAAGGCAAAACTCAAGAGAGTTACAGAGCTTCAAATCTTTCTTTTTTCTCAGAGAATCCAATTCCACTGGGATGGGGTCACATCGTTTGAAGGTCTGTAAATACATTATTTATGGGTAGAAAAAAAATTGGTATAATGGTGTGATAAACTGAGTGTTATTCTTATATTCCGTACATGAATTGCTGTCAACAGTACAGTAAACAAATATAATTCTTAGCTGAAGAATAAAGTTTATGACTGATGGAGGGATTTATATATTTGTTTTGTTTATGCTTAGATGTGTATATTGAATTATTATACATCACATAAGAACATTAATTATATGTGATTATATTTTGTATATAAAGGCAAGGGGGACAAGACTGAATGTTTGGTTTACTGAGGCATAAATCCATTGAGTATAACTGGAAATGTGTATAAGAGGGTGGTGGCATTCAAAGAACATCTGGTTAGGGAGAAGAAATGCATATGTGCAGAACAGGTGTTTACTTTGAAGAATTTGTGTGAGAAATACTCAGAGGAAGAGAGGTAATCATATATAACATTTATGGATGTAGAGAAAGTGTGTGATAGAGGTGACAGAGAGGCCTTGCAGAAGGTGCTACAAATATATGGTGTGGAAGGAAAGCTATGAGATGTTGTGAGGAGTTGTAATCAGGAGACTAAGGCATGTTTGTGAGTAGGAAGGAATATGGTGAGAGGTCCCAAGAGCAGGTGTGTCTGCATCAATGGCATTTGGTGTTGCCATGGATGTTTAATTTATTCATAAATGGGTTAATGAGGGAGGAAAATGCTTGGGTCTTGGAGAGAGAGAGAGAGAGAGAGAGGGGCAGTTTTACAGTATGCTTGAGGTTAGGGTTTGGTAGGTGAGTCAGTTACTGTTTGCAGATGTCATGGGTCTGGTGGCAGACTTGAGAGAGAAGGTGCATGAACTGGTGTGTGAGTTTGGAGAATCTTTGAAAGGAGGAAGTTGATAGTTGACATGAGAGTGTTTGAAAGGAGGAAGTTGATAGTTGACATGAGTAAAAGTAAGGTACTGTAATGAGGTTTAGCAGGGTGGTGTGACAGGTTGTTTTGAGTGTGTGTTTAAATTGGGAGAAGCTGGAGGAATTGGAGTGCTTTAGTTAAAATACCTGGGAGTGGACATGACACCAGACAGAACTATGGGAGCTGAAGAGAATCATAGGATGAAAGATGAGGCAAATGTCCTGGGTGCATTGAGAAGTGTTTGGAAGGAAAGGTTATTGGTGATTGTTGTTGAGAGTAAAAATGGGTATGTTTGATGGTATAGTAGTCCTGATGTTGTTGTATAGGTGCATGCTTGGGCAATGAATGCAAGAGAATGTCAGTGAGTGGACTTGTTGGAAATAAAATGCTTGAGGACAGTTTTGTTATGAGGAGGGTTGACTGCATACTGACAGTTTAAGTGAAATATGTGGTAGTAAGCAGGGTATAATTGAGAGAATTGGCCTTGGTGTGTTGAGATTATTTGGACATTTGAAGAAGATGAGTAAATAGAGATTTACCAGTAGGATATACTTGTCAGAAGTGGAGGGAGCATAGGGGAGGGGGAGACTGAGGATATGGAAGGATGGAGTGAAAGTGGTTTTAAGTTATTAGGGACCTGAACATTCAAGAGGGCGAGAGGCATGCGTGGGATAAAGCGAGCTGGAGTGATGCGATGTAAAGGGGCAATATAATGTCAACAGGCTAAAGCAGGGGATAAGTGGTCATGGTAAACCACGGAATGGTTTGTGGCATTTGGCTTAAATGGGGGCACTGGTTTTGACACATTATATATGACAGCTAATGAACAGATGTGAGCACATTAGGCCACTCTTCATCTATTCCTGGCACTACATCATTAGTGTGGGAAACAGTGAACAAATAGTATATAAAAGAAGAAAGTTGATGAGCTTACACGTGTTTGTCTTAATTCCAGATGAGTTTTCACTTTGGCTATAACGAGACAATTCTGTTTGACTGGTGGAACATCAACACCATTGGAGGTTTGATTGGTTCCATGATTGGGATCTTCATTCTTGCAATGCTGTATGAAGGACTCAAATACTGGAGGTGAGTGTTTATAATGTGTGGGTGTTAATGGGTTTTCTCAATCATTCTGATATGTTTTCTCTCCTCTGCAGTCTTTACTAGGAGCTTTAGACACTCTCTTGGATAAACAGTGTTAGGACCTAGATAAATAACATTAGGACCTTCCAGACCTTTATGTTCTCTAGTAAGGAACCGTACACATTTGCCTATCTTTTGCTGTCCATTAAACCATGGTAGCATGAGCTTGATTGTTTTGGGCCCACCTTTGGCCAATCAGAGACCACCACACAGATGATGTCTCAACCTACTCTCTTCTGGTCACCTGACTGCTCAGATTTTTCTAGGATTACTTGTTGACAAGACATATGCTGCCAGTCACGGTTTTTCTGTCACAGGAATCAGCATTCTTTTTCTTTTTTTGTTTATGTATTATTTGAATCAAGAGAATGATGTATTGTATACATGCTTTAATCATTGTTTTAGGATTTTTTTTATTTATTTATAATTACCTTAGGACCCTTATCTGAAAGGGTCCTGGTGTTAACCAGGTCCCTTTTTCTTGGGGTTCTTACAATTCAAGGTTGTGGTACACTAAGTAGCGGGATAGGATGGACTCTTTGAAGTGAGAAGTCCTTTAAAGAGACTGTATTCTGTTTTGTCGTCTGATGATACAATCTTACCACATGACTTACCAAAGATGACCACATTGTTCGAATTCACTCTATTCCTTGCACGTCATTCACCCTCCTGTATGTTCAGGCCCCAGTCGCTCAAAATCTTTTTCACTCCATCCTTCCACCTCCAGTTTGGTCTCCCACTTCTCATTCCCTCCACCTCTGACACATATATCCTCTTTGTCAATCTTTCCTCACTCATTCTCTC
>JAUUEG010675687.1:0-12691 GCA_032361445.1 Panulirus gracilis
ATATGAAATCTGTACATATAGGTAACATGTGGTGGAAGCCGATATCAAAACAGCCTCTGAGGCATTTAGATCGACAGCTCCTGGTGGAGATGATGTCGTTGTCGCTCCTGTGATGTCGTCTGTAGCCTTTCCAGCCCCGCCCCTCCTCCTCCCTCTGGCGGTGCCTTCGCGGAACTGGTGATTGGAATTCCACCAGAATCCCTTTGGGAACGCCGCTGGAGACCTTGAGACCCTCCTGTATCATCTTGGTGAGGCACCACACACACTGGACACTCGTATGAATAACTCATTCAAGGGTATTTCTCCATCGATCCAGAAGCGAAGCAGATGGGCTGGACGCATCGGAGAGGAGGAGGAGGATGAGGAGGGAGGGAGACGGCGGCCGGCCTGGAACACGGTCCTGGAACAGGCTTTAGTTACGTATTAGGAAGCTCAAACCTTCGATACTGCAGAGGAAGACAATCATGCCGGCACCACCACCAACACCCCAGGTCTTCATCACCACCGCCACCATTCGAAACATCCCTTGCATCCCCATCCCTTTCACCACAATCACCACCTCCAGCATCCATACCAAACGAAGCTCCACTTTCTCCTCCCTCACCTGCTCTTTCCCCACCTCATCCACCAGTAGTATACAAGGAAACCATCCACCACAGTAACCCTGACCACCAGAATGTCGAGCAGACTCAAAATGTTCAGATACATCTTCACATCCACCCAGACGTAGACACAGTATCGCTGTCCACTGGTAATACTTCCTTTCAGACCCACAAAGCCAGCCCTAAACTCACCTCTTCCCTGAAGCCGATCACCACCCGGAGTACACCCAAACCAAGACTCACCTTCCTCAGCACGACAATAACCATCAGTCCACACCCGCCTCGTCCCACAACATCACGACCACCTAATGGCCACGCACTCCCCATCTACCATTTCACATCAAAACATCCACCGTCACTAGCCCGCCAGCCCCTTGCTCGCCCGACTGTCTCTTACACAACATCTGCTCCTCCCCCTCAACACTTCTGGTCTTCAGAACAGCATGAAGGGCTGCACGTGATGCCCAAGTCTTTAAGTGGCCACGATGCCCATTACCCTAGCCATACCACCACACCCCAGGCCCCAGCCCCATACATACAGAGCAAGATACTCCGTCGGCACCTCCGATACGCCCTGGCTTACCCTGAGCGTCCCATTCGACGACGAGGATCTCGACTAAAACGCCGTAGAAGACCCACCACACCCCCCTCAAGAGACGCTACACCGATGTACCTCGATTACCGGAGGGCGACGTCACCAAGAAGACCACCACCGCCGCCGCCGCCGCTGTCCCCTGCCAGTTACCAACATCCGACTCCCGAGTACACAGAGACCACAGCCAGTCATCCCAGACCCAAGTACCCGTCCTCCACACCCTTCCCTCTGGACTCTCATCTTCGACAGTCGTATCCAACGCCTCTACCGTATCATTCTCTCACATCAGGAAGCCCTCATCTGCCTGTAGCCTCACCCTATCCTGCGCCAGCATCTAACTCACCACCTCCATCGACAGTGGGCCAACCAACACACCGTCCTTATCTCTCATCCACTTCACATCCACACGCCCCGTACCATCACCCTTCTTCACCAGCGTCGCATCCACACAGCTCATATTCATCCCTCTACCCGGAGAGTCATCATACGACTCATCCTACACATCCAGCGGAATCCCAGCCACATTCTTACACCACAAATCCAAGACCCAACTATCGTCATCCCCATCTACCTTCCTCTCCAGATCCGGACCATCCACATCATTTATCGACACCACATCCTCATGCCATCAATCCACACACATCTGATATCCACCAACTACATCCAAAACCCACGACCTTTCATCCACATCATCATCAGACTCATCCACACACGTCCCTCTACCCTAACCCAACTCCTGAACCTGTTTACAAGTATTCACATCCACACCTTTCATCCACCCCACACCCGCATGTTACCCACCTCTCGTCACCCGTTTACTCACACCCTTCCTCAACACATCCTCCTCATCATTCTTCAAAACTTCATCCATACCATCCTCACCCATCTCCATCACCTCATCCACACGACTTTCACCTATCTCAAACACCGTATTCGTACACACATGATCCGTCACCCAAGTCTCATCCATACTATCCTTACTCTTCGTCAGCGCCTCATCCATACCAGCCTCATTCTTCACCAGCACCTCATCCATACCACTCTCACTCTTCACCGGCACCTAACCCTTATCATCCTCCCTTTCATCCATCTCCAGTACCTCATCATCCCCATCCGGGTCCATCTCCACCGCCTCATCCATCGAGTCCTCACCCACCTCCAACAACTAATCCACGCCACTCTTATCCTGATTCATTCTCATCCTCTTATCCGCACCAATATCATCCATCAAAAACACCTCATCCACGTCATCCTCAGCCTCATCCATCACCAACACCTCACTCTTCCCATGCTCACCCTCATCCATCTCCAATATCTAACTCATATAACCCACACATTTCTCATCCAGTTTCCAGTCCATACGACATTCATCCATCTTCAACTCCTCATCCATATAATTCTCAGATATCAACACAACCTAACCCATACCACCCTTACTCATCTCCAAAACCTCATCCATCCCACCTTCACCCATCTCAAACTCCTCATCCATACCACCCTCATCCGCCTCTCACATTTCGTACATATCACCTAAAATCTCCCCCAACTCCTCGCACTTATCACCTGAGTACGCCTCCAACATCTCCAGCACATAAACCTCACACATCTCCAACAACTCCTGCAAAACGTCCTCACACATCTCCAACAACTCCTACAAAACGTCCTCACACATCTCCAGCAACTCCTCCAAACCACCCTCACACATCTCCAAAACCTCCCACGCAACAACCCTATCCATCTCCAACACCACATCAATACCATCCTCATCCATCATCTCCTCCATACCATCCTCATCCATCTCCTCCACCTCACCCATACCATGATCACTCATTTTCAACACCTCACTCATATCATCCTCGCCCATCACTGACACCTCATCCATCTCCCACACCTCACCCAAGCCACCCCAATCCATCCTCTAAGCCTCAACCATATCATCCTTTCCCGTCATCCACTCCTCGACCGCACTACTCATTCTCTGGTCACCCTCACCCATCTCCCACGCCTCATCCATACCATCCTTACCCATCATCCACACCTTACCCACACTACCCTCACTCATATTCAAAACATGATGCACACCAACCGTACCCATCCTCAACACCTCATACAAACCCCATTCACCCATCTCTCACACCTGAGGAACATCCGCCGCCTCATCCGTCACTGATGCCATCCGCGGCTGCCCAGGAGACCTACCCATCTGGGGAGGCCTCAGCTTACCTATGGGGAAAGTACTACAGTGATCTGGGTAAGGCTTTCAGTCAAAACCCCCACTACCCCAGCGCTACCTATGCACCCCAGCCCCCGAGGCCAGGACCTGCTCCCCTGGTCCACTTCCCCAGTAATGGTCAAGCCAGTCATGGTCCCCATCCTCCATCATGGCTTCAGGAGGTCGAGGGATCGATCCTCTCCCTCCCCATCATCCTCGTGTTTCCCTCACCAGTGCCAGCAGAGCAAGAACACCCCGTTCCACACCCCATCCACCTGAGACCTCCAGAGCAACAACCCACAGATCTACCTTCCTCTTCCACTCCCTCTGCCTTGGGCGAGGAAACCTTACCTCCTCACCCACACCAGGACGAACCTTCATATTACCACAGTTCTCCTGCTCCTCCCCATCACGAGAGAGCTCCATCCTACCTCCATCCTCTTGATATTTCCGCTCCATCTGTACCATTAATGACACCCGCCTCATCTCTTTCTCAACCAGATCCCTCACCAGCCTCTGTGTCTACCTTACCCACACCACCTCGTAAGCAATCTGAATACTCTTCATCAACACCTCCACAGTTACTGTCCTCACCATCCTCACCATCATCTCCGCACCTGGGACCTTCGACTCCACCATCATCACCAACATCACCAACAACATCACAACAAACTGCACCAACATCATCTGGACATCCACCTACATCTGCGTCACCAGTTTTCCCACCAATATTCTATTCATTATCATCGGCTGCGCCATCACTATCCTACTCCTTATCGCTATCCACTCCATCACTATCCTCATCACCACCGTCATCTCCAACATCCTCCCGACCATCACCACCATCTTCACCAGAATCGTCTTCTTCTACATTACCTCCAGCATCCTCCCCAACATCATCAGCATCATCCTCGCTCCCAAACACCCAGTTCTCACTCCTCCCGACCCACATCACTGCCGACCCAATTCTGAATTCCCTCGACTCCCCAGACGTGACCACAGACCCTCCCCAGACTTTCATCGACACCTCTGTCTTTCCTCCTGATCTCTCTCTACCACGAAGACCACGCCCGGACACCAAGACTTCGACAAACAAACAAAAGCAGAACTCTCGACCTGCAACGCCAGACGCCAACGTACAACAACAACAACAACAGTACCTCCTTGGTGCAAGTTTATACGACAAAGACATTGTTTTCGGTACTCCACAATCAGTCAATGAGGCTTACCCCATACTAAAGTTTTTCTCAGACCTTGACAATAGACCAGAGAGTTCGATCCCCATTAAGAGCGAAGGAGTCTTCTTTGACAGCAGACAAACTTTGCTTAGAAAAGTTTCCAGAGAGGTAAGGCTGACTCAAGACTTTTTGTCTGAGTGCGTACTTGAGAACTTCCTCCTAAATTTGTAGATTTAATCGTTTCTTTCACGAAAATACCTAAACTATTTCCATGTAATTCTCCTCTGATTTGGCTCGCTTGAAGCATACTCAAAAACGCATTCAGACCTCCAGACGTTACCTGTTCATATATCAAAATCATGTCACTCCTAAAGTATTCTCAGTTGTATATACCATGAGCCGTGCATGACATAGGGTAAAGGAGACAACACTAAACATGATTTTTCTATATGTCTTCAGGGTCACTTTGTAAAAAGATGTTTGCATGACATTTTGGACAGATCTGACCGACTCTTAACCCCGAGAATGAACAACTTGACATTTGGTGTAGAGTAAACGTCACAACTGACTCTCCTGAACCTGACTGACTAAAACCTTTCAAAACGTTGTTAAACTTTGCTCTGCTGTGTGTAAAAACATAGCTAATCTGTCTAACCTAATTACAGGTCACCTACAACACCCCTAAATCCTTACCAACCATCCTTGTGAATCAGCATCAGAGCACTACAATAATTTTTAAGTCTAGGTCTAATGACACTTTAAGATGATGATCAGTTAAGGAAGGTTTTATGCCTTTGCAGTTTTTCGTTGGTAACTTTTGATTTAAAGTTCTGGAAAACCTTAATCATACTTTGTTGCATCAATTCTCTTGGCATCCTTACCTGTGGTAATCCGTTAAAGTAATCAGCTGAACATTAATTGCAACCTCAGCTCTACTTCCAGTGCCTTCAGGATCAGGTAATATTCTGAACACAGGAAGCTTGTAGTGCCTCGTTAACCCGCTGTATCACACAGAACGATCGAGATTTCTATGGTGTTGTTGGTGCTGACAGAGACTACGAGGACAAATATTATTATTACAATGGCGAGGAAGATTACACTGATGGGTAAGTACCTGTCGTTTGCTCCACCATAAATGTAGATATTATTATTCTTTAGTAAAATTAATTAAAATCTCATTCTGGATGGAAGTAGGAGAGACAAAGTTGGGAATAATCATGAGAGGGGTGAGATGGAGGTGCATTGAAAACTGTGATGAATGAAACAAATTGATTTGTAGAATATGTAAGGAAATTGGACACCATCTGAATATAGTATAAAGATAGATAGTCACCCATCTACTTGTATATCATCTTTGAAAGTCGTTCACAGAAAATGAAAAGAAAGAAGAGTATATACGAGTGACTAAAGAAAAGTTCGGGGTTTCTTGCATGATATTTTCCGAAGACTTGAATGAATTGAAGCAGGTAGAAAATATGTATCGCTTGTAATGCCGAAAAGTTACTATCATGATTTCTTTTTTCTCTCCGAAACAGATTCCAAAATCCTCTGTTCTTAGAGGAGACAGACTTAGCTTCCCTGAGGCCTTATAGTATCAAGGAGCAAGACGAGGTACGTTAAGTCCTGGTTTTCTTTATTCTTTTATTTCATCTGGTGTTACGAGAGGAGAAAAAGAGGCTAGACATAGGAAGGTACAGTGGAGAACATAAGATGGTTTTAGAGTGTAAATATGGACGGTGTAGGTGTACTGAAGAGTTTGACTGCCTTGTTGCTCAAAGTCTTGTGTAAATGGCAAGACAAATCCATTTCAATTCCATGACTCGGGTCCTGTCTACTGTTGTGTTGTAGCTCATAACTACACACCACCAGCACTAATCATGAAGCTATGTCGTAACACTGAGTAAACCTTTGTGTGGTCTGTCGTTGTTCCTGGGTCCCACTATATAACTATATTACTGTATCATATGTCGTTGTACCAACGTATAACTGTATATCGCTGTATTATGTGTCGCTGTAGCACTGTATAACTTAAGATATCATTTGATCACTGTATTCATACAGGGTCATTCCCAGCCACATCATCAGCCGTCGTCACCCATTACACACCCACCTCCCTACCGCAGTGGTGACTCAGAGAGCACGTTGCACCCAGGGGAGGCAAGACCCAGGGGGGAGGCAAGACCCAGGGTGGAGGCAAGACCCACAGGGGAGGCAAGACCCACAGGGGAGGCAGGCCCAGCCCCCCCAGCCAGGACCAGGATTCCCAAAAGAGTAAGATGAATGGAATCTTGTCCTTTGTAACTACATCTCCTCTAAACTAAAGGATGTTGACAGTCTCTTTTATTCTAGCAATTTAAAGTTGTTTTAGAGATGTTATCTGCAGTTATCACTTAATACATTACCTCCGCCACGTAGCTCTGTAGCTGTCACATAAGATGTAGCTTCTCTCATGATGTTACTTAAATATCCTGGGAAAGAAACTCTAATTTGGATGAATATCGTCATTGTTGTTCATTATCATTTGTTGTCATGATCATTATGATTATCATCATTATTGTTATTATCATTATTGTATCATTATCAACATTATTATCATTACTATTTTTGTCGTGTGTGTGATGTCACACACACACACCTATAGAGCACAGTCTCAGTTCTCGTGGCATGAGAGACCCCCTCTCTCACCCTCATTACCACCCCAATATCTCCAACGTCCTCTCCTCCCCTACAGTCTCCCGCCAGAGGCGCGTTCTTCACCCCGCTCCCCACCACACTGAGGCCTCTCTCCCGTGATCCAGGTAAGGTTATCCACAACCATAGCGTCCACCTGCACATGGAGTTGTTATTTGGCCATATATTTCTGTGGATCAGTTTTCAAAATTCTTTGATAGACAAATTCTCGAGTCCTTCAGACCATTCATGTGTTCCTTGAGATCATTAGTGATGCTAAGATTTTTCTCTTCGATGATTGATGATTAGCTAAATATCATATTTATATACATCATTAAACATGAAATTCCCTTACAGATTCTTAATCAAAAACGTTTTCCTTTACAGTGCTCATTGTATGTGTTGAATCATTTGTTAATTTGCAATTTGTTTTCCGTCTTCTGAACTTGAAAACACGATTTGTTGTGTTCCAGCCTGGGAACACACACAGTGTGTTGCGCTTCTCAGGAAGTTCACCAGTGTAAATCACTGATGTAAACCACAGTGTCGTCGTCTGTGTATTAACTATGTATCATTTCTTGCATTCCTGACAGATTTCCTTCATCTTGGGCAAGACTGGAGCATGAAAATCGGCTCTCTCTCCAAATCCTCCTCCTCCCCCTCCTCTTCCTCTTCTTCCTCCATCCCGCATGAGGGGCAATCATCCTATCCTGGTCTGTCTCCTTACGACCCTAAACCTCTTTTCCTGCCGTACAGGAACTTCCCAGATTCTAACAGTTTGCCATATCAAATCTCCCACGAGAGCCAGCCTCACTATCTTGACTATGGCAACGATGAGAGCTGGAATGCTACACTCTCCGCTCGACCGTACGGGTTGGTCGACGATTATGATGTGCTGTATGATTATGAAGCAGGAGACGAGTACAGCGACTACCACGGAGTCTCCCAACCTGAATTAGGAACCTTGCACTCAGGTCCTCGTCCATCACCTTACTACCAGGGAACTGCACCTCGAGGCGAGGCAGGCCTGGTCCAACATTCGACCGTGTCTCCTTACCACTCAGACAACTCGCCTCAGTACATCTCTGCCTCACCTCAGTATTCGACTGTGTCCCCACAGTATCCGAGCGTCTCATCTCAGTACCCGATTGATTCACCTCAGTATCTCTCCGTTACACCTCAGTATCCAAGTGTATCGCCTCAGTATCCGACAGCGTCACCCCAGTATCCGACGGCTTCGCCTCAGTATCAGTTCGTGTCACCTCATTATCTAACTCTTTCACCTCAGTATCCGACTTCTTCACCTCAGTATCCGACGGCTTCACCTCAGTATCCGACGGCTTCACCTCAGTATCCGACAGCGCCACCTCAGTATCCGACAGCGTCACCTCAGTATCCGACTGCCTTACCTCAGCAGAAACTACCTCCAACTAGACGACCAACGAGGTCTCACAGTCGTCCTCAGATCTCTCAACCCTACAACACGTCTGTCTCTGACTTACACGGTTCTACCCAACCGTTTAAGAGGCCAGCCATCACATTCTACTCGTCTGAGGAAGATTATGGAGTGAATTACGAATCTCCCGAAGCCTACCCTCCTGAGGAAGCCTCCCAAGAGAGTTACTACCAACAAGATGTTATCCAAGACGACGAAGTATTTAACGCCTACGGTCACTTTGATCCATATGGCGAAGAGGACGATCATGGAAGCCACTTGTCTCATCTGATACACACTGACCTGAGGCCGTTCGTCCACTCTCGAGCATTCTTCGGACCTCACGTCGACAGTACAGCACACAGAGGACAGTTCGTCGATGTCGTCTCCCCTACCAAGGAGCAGCTAGAATACATCAGTCCCAAGGTCGAAGACGAGACCAAGGCATCTTATTACCCCCAGGAACTTCTCCGACGGTACTATCTCGAGTCTTACACACGTCAGTCTCATTTAAGGAGAAACAACTCACTCTCTGGCAGGTACAGGGAAAACCCTTACACCAGGAAGTATCTCGGTGTATCACCTAAATACTTGACCACTGCAGGACCGAACGCTCCAAAACCATTGATTCCTTCTGATCCCGATGAACCGACTGGAGGATCACAATATACCGCACCAGCATTGGCGCCTCAGTCCAAGAAACAAAAGTACGACTCTGTTGCGAAGTATGCACCGAACAGTCCCGAACCCCCACACATCACCAAGAGCCCGTCAGTCACCCCACAGTACGAGGAAGAACGTTCATATCTTTCAACACCAAACCCACAACATCTGAAGGAGGAAATAGTAACCCTTCAAATCGAGGAAATACCTCAAGATCTACGCTATACAACAGCTGCTCCACATGATACAGATGTTAGGGCACACTATACCTCCAGCTTCCCTCATCATAGGGAAGAAAACACTCAAACCACAACACCCCAGCCACAACATTCCATTAACCAACACTCACCTGACACACAACACCATCAGGAGGAGAGCGATTATACCACACCACTTACAGAGGACACGACAGAACAACCAAAATACAAAGCCGTTGTATCTGCTCTGGCTGAGGGGAAAACGCTCCTGGACCTGTTTCCCTATAAGACACCTGCAGATCGTCCCCACGTCACCAAGACTACACAGACGAGACCAAAATCTGCAGATCGTCCCCACGTCACCAAGACTACACGGACGAGACCAAAATCGTCGGATCGTCCCCACATCACTAAAGCCGCACAGACGACCCCAAAATCGCTTCGAATGACAGCTGCACGTCTGCTCAAGCGCCCCCAGCCCTACCCAGCTTCCAGGAGACCATCAAGAAGGGATAAGACTTACATTGAGAGTGACAACTACGGTGACATTCACGGTCCACAAGATTCTCGGAGACGACAGAATGGATGGAAACAGCCTCGTCGTTTATCCCTCACAAGAAAGTATGTCGGCGCTGAATATTCTTATCCAACGACAGTCAAACCAACACAGAAACCACTCCACAGGTCCGTGTCAGAGTCTTCCTACCCACGTGAACCTTCCTCACCCTACGGTGCCACAGCTGATGCATCTGGCAGTGACGATGACTCCCTTCGCTCGTTAAGTCACCCAAACGAAGCTAAGGCACAGAAGCCTGCCAGTAGCAGCGTACTACAGGAGGATAAAGTGGAACTCTATGCTGAGGTGCACGATCGAGAACCACAAGAAACTCACTCTGAAGTCCCACTAGGTAATGAGACATTAGCAACCTCTCGGAGGCGTCCTCCATCAATGAGAAAGTATTCTCCTCGTAGACAGCGACCAGGAAAAACACAAGCTGTAGTTCCTCAGTCAGGGTCAGGGGTGCAGTCTGGTGAGGCAATCCATCAGACCACAGAGACTCCCCAGCCGTTGACAGAATTCCCTGATGATCACGGAAGTACAGACGATCAAGCGAGTTATTCTTACCCTCGCAGACCACCTGGTAATGTCGAGCGTCCCACCCGGCGTCCAAAAACAAATATTCCTAGGAAAAAACTCCCAGCAGGTGCCTCAAGACCTCACAGACGCTTACCACCCCTGACACGTCGTCCTCGTCCTGTTACTCGTCGTCGTCGACCAACTCGTCGTCGTCCACATTCTTCTTCATCTCCTCATTCTTCCAAGGCCTCGTCTCCAGGTGCTGAGCCTCACCCTCAGACTACTTCTTCTACCGAAGTCCCTGAGGCTAACAACCTACACTCTGCTCTTGACGGGTCTCCTTACATCCCTCCTGACGGAGATGACCATTCCTCCGGTGCACCCCACACCCAGGATGGAACCTCCTACCTTCCTCCTTCACTCTCCTCTCCCACCATCCTTCATACGGACGACCTCCCTAGTTCTCATTCCCCACATTCTCCCGAAGTTTCAAATACCTCGGAGAAGCGAACGCTAACTACAGGAGCACCAGCACACGCTCCCTCCCCTGACTTCAACTCTCTAGGTCCATCGGTCGACGTCCCGTATCATAACTCTGATTCTCCCCAGCATGACCACCACTCAGCCCTTCTCTCCACCCTGGCCCCGTCAGAAGAAGGGTCATCTCATTCCCTTCTTCCTGTACCCACAGGTGGGAATAAGTCCTTGCCAGGCTCCATAGCCAGTGTTGCTCTACCCACAAGAGACCTGACGGGAGCGACCGGACTCACCCTATCCCAATACAATCTCGCCCAAGACATGCAGCAGATCCTTAACACAGCCTCACTCGGGCCAGCAGTACACACCACAGATCACGACTCTACAACACTACTCACAAACAGACACGTTACGACGCTAAACAAAGACAATTCACAGCCACTATACAGCACAGCCACTCGCCCCACTGGAGCAGTAGGATATGGATCTCTTTACAGTGATCCCAGTACCTTTCAGACTATTGTAAGTGAACTGAAACCCAAGCGATCTATTTTCCTTAACTCTGGTAAATCTTTCGAATCGCAAATTAATGCCAAGTCAGCAATAGAATCACTTCTTCCATACATTGACAACAAAAACGTGCCAGTGAGCGTGGATTATGTTCGTCGTCAAAATAACGACTTAAGTTCGAATGTAGAAGTAACGTTTAGCATAAACTTTCCAATAGAACATCATCAGAGAAACGTGGTTGAAAATTCACGCCAGGTAGCACCTCAGCGCCAGACGCTCCCAGTATATCCCCAGGCTTCACATCCTGCCTATAGAGGTAGTGCTGATCTGGGGAGAAAAACAACAAAATCCTCGCCATTATCATCTGGTGCACGGGTCACAACTTCTCATCCAAACTCACATGTCAAACCTGGGATCCTCCCAACACACAACCCAGTATCACCACAACCTCTCCTCTCAGGTAACAGTCGACCTATGACATTACAGGGTTATAATCTCCCTCAGTCAAGTCCACAACTCAGCAAGTACACCAGTACAACCAACTTCAGGAATACCGTTTCAGTCGTCACCCACAAATCAGCGACACACTCTGATCAAAACCATCACAAAGTCTCTCATGTCCAGAACCAAGATCTCCAGCAAGACGTACCAGGACCTTTCGAGACCCAGTATTATGATGGTCCTACTGATACAGTGAGTGGACCTCGTCATCCTCCGACTCCCAGGAGACCAGAACGTCCAACCACATCAGATTCCCTACAAGTCAAGCCACTACGTCATTATGCAACTGGCAACGCGCCTTTCAATCCCAGTGGAAATACAGACACCCTCTCTCCCCCTGCTGAAGCAGTAAGTAAAATACCAATAATTCACCTGACGACGGCACCCTTGCCTCCCTCAGGAAGGAGTATCTACAAGGCTGGGATGTCTTCCACTAGCCACCACAGTGGCCGCGCTCAGGAGGAATACACAGTCTTGCATGTTAACAATCCAGGTGAACAGTATCCTCCACCTCCCTCGATGTCTTCCACGCGCGACCTGTCGCCTACGAAGCCTTCGCCTCTCACAAATCAA
>JAUUEG010675797.1:0-12688 GCA_032361445.1 Panulirus gracilis
ATATGTTGAAGGCCCAGAACGGCCGATTATGAATGGAAGTTCACATCATTATACCAGCCGTGGGAAAAGGACTTCCCGGTTACTATTATGACATCTATTTTTCTTGCCTTATCAAATCCCCCATTGTTGACTCGGAGATCGAGTTATCTTGCCTCACTAAGATCCTCGTGGTAAACTTGGAGTTTCATTTACACGTACCGGAGGTTTTACCCAGCAAGATAATGGCTTAAAAAGACAAGACCCTAACCGCAGATAGAGTATTGTTTCCCAGTTCAGGTCCCGTATCATGTGCCAGTCTTATCCTGTAGATACATGGGGAGGCATTCCACCCAGAGAGTTGAAAAAACTTATTATTCTCCGCTTCTTAAGTTTATGTTTGATTTGTGCCTGCACTTATGACTCTCTTGTTCCAAGCTTTCGAGTGCTACATCCTGATTTCTCCCTCATTCTTGTGTTTTTTCTGCTCTTGCATGTATACATTATCTGACCAAAGAATTCATTAAAGTTGTTTGAGCTTATGTGTTTCCTTTGGAAGCCTTCAGATGGTCAAACTTCCTTAGTAGCCACGACCAAAGTGTGTCGTACTGCCAGCTGTGAGGGATCACATTGAAATTGTTGATACTTGAATGAAGTGAGTTAACCATGAAGAAGCTCCTTGTCAGTCAGGGGTCGATCGACCCCAGGACTTAACAATGATTTTAGAAGTTCGAGAAGAGGGTGTATCTAATGTTAAAAAGAGGTCTGGGATGGAGTTGGAAGTTTCAACTCCCTCAATACCCCGTTAAAAAACATGGAAAGAGATAGGACAGCCTGAACTGAACCCTTACAGGAAACCACTATAGAAATGTTAGGGAAGGACGTCATAGAATCTGCAGTAGGACTAGCTTTTATCAACATTCTTTCGTCGGTCCTATAAAAAGGTGATCAAACAAGAAAGGAAAGATTGGTATCTTTTTTTCTCAACAATCACATACTGAAACACAGGTTCAAGATAACCAAGTTAAGAGAGTCCGCCACACCTTACAGTTAAACAACTGGAAAATCATCCTAGACTTAACGGACGTCTATTGGCACATTCCAGCGCATCCAAGAATCCTTGCTATTCGGAAATGGTACACCGACCTGGCGGTTCAAGGTGATGCCATTCGGTGTAAGCACAACCCTACAGAATATTTCCAGAGTCATTTCGGCCCTGTCCCCAAAATTAACGTTCTCCGAAGCTGTAGTTATGGTTTACCTATACGTCTTTTTTTAGTTATTTTAACTTCAAAGGAAGACTGTGCCAGACCAAAGCATCGACAGCCGAACACCTTTTAGTAAGCGGGTTTAATCATCAGTTTGGAAAAGTCCCGCTTATTTCCCAGTCAGAAGTTCACATGGTTAGGGATAGATTGGATTACTCAGACTGGCACTCTTTGTCTTCCTAGAAACAAATTCTGCGTTGGCATTACAGTGACAGACCTTGGAGTCTCGACTTCAACTACACCAACTTCTGGGGAAGTCCAGTTTTGTTGCTGTATGTAACGACATGGCAAGGCTGCAGGCAAACAACGTAACCTTTTTGGGTGGATAAAATTCATTCCTACAGAGAGCAGAGATCCTCTAAGTGCACTTCAGGGAAAGCGTCTCGAGTCTTTAGTACGGTGGACCAACGGTGAGAAACAATCCATCTTCACTGGCTCCTCTAGCGGTCTGGGAGGACGCATCGGATCAAAAATGGAAACTGCCATTCTTCGGAGGGTCATGCAAAGGCGGATTTTGGATGAAAGTACAAAAATATCCATCATATCAACGTAAGAGAGATGTTGGTACAGTGGTTACTCATATCACAAAGCATCCCGAGTCAGTAATGCGGAGTTTTATGTCTGGTGGACAATACCGTGGCTGTCTGCTACCTGATGAACGAAAGCTTTTGCGTGTTCCTCCCTTTCATAGTATCATTTGAAGGGATTCTCTCCCTATGTTAAACAGATCTTTCCCACCAAGTTTCCTGTCTTCATTACCTGCATTATATGGATAGATGTATTCTAGAGATTAGACACAATGTCTACAAAACTTTCAATGGGAAAGGAAGCTTTCAAATCGATTCTTTTCCCAGGAGTGGCACCCCATGTGCATATTTCTGCCCCACAACCAATGTGTTACTTAAGATGTATGTATCTCCAGTTTAGGACGTAGTGGCAGCTGCAACAGACATTCTGGCCTTCGATTTGAATTGTTATAACCAGATTAATTTATTTTTTCCCCCAGTACAACTTGGTTTAAAATCTACTCAAACAGGCTGGCTTTTACGACTTGGTTTAGTTACGTCCGTGGGACAACCTTAGCGCCAGGGACATCTACAGTAATGCCATACTCCTGGGTTGATCCCTAAGGTTCTTCTAGACACCAAACTTTTTTTCTTTGGCGGGACCCCAGTCATAAATACCTGGATTCTGGAATCTACACATACAGTCTTCATCAAAGAAGATTGTGCAAGTATAGGTTTGGAGCACCCCCTCACAGATGACCTTTTACAAAACATTTTCCTTCAAAGATAGGGCCAAGCGGTCTGAAATAAAAAAAAATCAGCCCTTATTTAAAGAACCTAATGTCTCGAGAGTGACTGAAGCTTGATGAGTTCTCCTCCAGTCTTGATCACAAAAATGAGGCCAGTAACACAATTGCCTCTTGCGTCTTCAAAGAACCCTATCTCCGGGTTTTCGCCGTCTGGTTGCCTTAGTTGAGATAAACTTATCCAGTGTGTGTTTCTGAGGAGACCAGTTGCTACTCCGCTGAGGCTCAGTGAAAGTTTTAGTCTTGGACGTCTTAAAAATCTATTAGATTTTCTGACAGTTTAGCTCCTCAGCGTCTTCTCATGAAAACTTTTCCTTGTAGCCTTTGGTTCCGCGAAGAGTGTTAGGGAATTAGACGCGGTATCTAGACACAAGAATCTTCTTGTCTTTGATTACAATCTCTTGAAGGTTATGTTATATCTAAACCCCTCAATTTCTGCCTGAGACTGAAACTACTGTATTCAGTAATAGTCCTACTGACATCCATTCTCGGAAGACTTCGTCAAAGCCTTATGTCCGTTTTCAACTCGAGACTTTTTGCACTTACCAAATACTATCGAGGGTACCACTCATTTCCGGAACCTTGAAATCCCTTTCAGCGAGGAATATTTTACACGGATTAACAAATTCGTTTTATTTCCTAGCTAGGCTTTATGGTAGAGCACACGATGTGGGGCAATATGGTTTCCACCTTATACTTCCTCAGAAACCTTTCGCTGAAGGAAATCAAGAGGGCGGGTATCCTTGGCACTCGTTTTGCATCTCCATAAGACAGCAGTTTAGTTTACTGTTGATTTTCCTCAACAATGCCTCGAAGAGAAAAGGTTTTCCAGTTTTCAAAACCGGCGTTTTCTTTTTCTGTTTTATCAGGTGAAATGCTAATAGACCTCCTCCTAGCCTATGGTAATGTTTTTTCAATGGGATCAAGCAACTCCACGGACTCCCTATGGAGTCACTCCTCCTGGAGGCCGCCCAAACGATGGTGTACGATATACCTTTTTCTAATCCTATAGGTTAAGGTTTGTCGATATCTTCGACTTTCTGTTGCTGAGACTCGCATTTCTTAGCAGGAAGAGCGTGTGCATAGTTACAAGTTTTAGGCAAGCCAGTGCCAAGAGAGGTACGGAAACGTAGCTTCAATTGTGTACCATTGAGATCCAGACGAAACCTATGGTCTGTATGCTGCGTCTGTGTGTTACACATAAGGGGCTATTTCTTTACGGCAGATGCATGGGATGATTCATTTGCCCTTGGCATCACAAAGGCACCTCGACCTTTTTCCTTGTCTCGCCATAAGAAATATTCTCGGTTCCTTAAAACTGAAAAAAATTTCTGTCCTTTTAATTCTATACGGGGCATTTCTTAGCAGACGCAACTGACACATTTGACATTCCCTGATGCGCAGCTGATCCTTGGTAGCGCACTTGTGACAACAACCATTCAGAGATCTATAGAAGTTTCGCAGCCTATCTTTAACTCCTAGAACATCTCAGTAGGTAGGGAATATAAGGACGGACATGACAAAGTTCTTAATTAGTGCTTAATTCTCTCGGATGGGATTGATTTAAAGTTTCAAACAAGAGAGTCTTCCTTCGTTCCCGTCAATTAAATGACTAATAAACATCTGTCGACTTCATTCCATAAATAATGACTTTACTCCACGGGCATCAGATCGTAAGATTTACAAAGTCAGAGGAGGTTCTGTATCTAAATTGATGCCTCTCTTACAACTTTTCATTTTCTTCACTCGTTCCACACCACTAGAGTTTCTTTCAATCACCTTCCAGATGAAGGAATTGGAGGAAGGGGGAACCAGGTGTTGTACTTGATGTGAGATGCTACAAATTTGGCGTTAGGGGAGCTACCACTTACCCTGCAGGAGGGGACAGGTGACCTAGAGCTAGCGATGTTTTGGGAGCTATGTGCTTCGACCCAATTACAGTCCTATATACCAAAATAAACACACAAATCAGTTGCCTGGAAGGGGGCAGTTGATCAACCAATAAAAGTCTTCATATGTTAGGACCGACGCTAATATAGCTTGGGCTGAGTTCTCTGCCGAACACCTCAATCTAAAACTGGTCATGGCTGATTACTATATACATATGAGAGCAGGAACGGCGGAGTCACTTGTGTAACCTTTATCGAAACAACGTTGAGTGCACGGGATCTGATCTGATGAGCTCTCATTGGGTAACAATAAGTTGCCAGATATCGCCAGTGAGCAGAGTTGCTGGCCCTTGATATATGAAATAGAAAGTGACGATTTTGAGGTAATTTTCAGTTGATCTAAAACATTCGTTTACCTTCCCTAACAACCTCGTATTTCAAGCATTATCAAATCATTACTGGAGGTATTATTATCATTATCATTCACTAATAAAAGATATTTTTACGTTGCATCACATATCAAAAGTACTAAAAAAAGGTAATCATTTTTCATTGATTCGCTTGATTATTCGCATATCGTATGTTAGTTGGCGCACGTATACATCAAGATAATGGCTGAGCTATTAGCCAAGCTTTCAAACTCTGGAAAAACACGTGGATGATCATTCAGGAAATGCTTGACACGTTGAATATCGTAGAAATTGCATTTTTCTTTTTTCTTAGACGCTCCTTCATCTGATATTCAAGTGTATGTCCATCTCCTCTGTAGCGGTAGCTATATCTCTCTTCATGTTGGATTTCGATTCCTGATTTCCATGCTGAAAAGTATTTGATATAGCTGTAATCGTTTATCACATATCGATGACTGTACTTACAACATGTGATAGCTCTCAGGATATGACGTTATGCTGTCTCAAGTGATATAGATGATGCTGGTTGACATCCTCATTGCATTTCAGGGAGTTTAATTTTGCTGATCCAGTTGAGTCAGCTTGAGCTGATTAAACTCTATTAATAATGAAGCTCGCCTTATATTCATCTTGTTGCTGGCTCTGCCTATCTGTCTTATTGTGCCCTGAGATTTATATATCACTTGGCCTTCACTTCATCACACATTTCTCACTTGGGAAATCAAAGCCTTTACGAAGGACAAATCTGTCTGTAAGATGTTTTGTATGATAACAGACTAACACACAGGCAAATACAATACACCAAAGAGACAACCTAACTCATTGCTAGACTATCATAAGGGCTCTTCTCTTTGGTCAAGAACAAGAGATAAAAGCTAAGATTAGAAATGTATCAAAACATACTATAAAATATTTGTCTGCAAGTCAGAACTTAATTATATAAAACTGTGAGAGGAAACCTTATTGTGTAGCTGGGTGATAGTGGAATATTCTTGCCAATAAATCATTCAACTTAACCTTCAAGTGATTTGCTTTAAGCAGCGTTTGGCGTTCTACTTTGACTATGGAATAAACATCTCTCACAATGTCTCTCTAAAGCAAGCTACTGCGACAAGGGGGAGAGATCTCTATTGACTGATTTTCAACTTGTGTCCTTTCAAACATCATTTAATTATTCACTGATGTGATCTTCAAAGGTCAGATACCGAGAGTTGCAAGCAAGATGCCTTAGAACCTTATGAATTTTACACATTTCTTAGTCTGAAGACATTTCTGGAGAGACAAATATACAGATAATATGATTATTCTAATTTTGATTAGTAGTCATAAGGTAACTTTCCTCCTTGTCATTAGAAAATGATATGAGAAAATTGAAGATGACTTTAAGACTTACCATCAGGTACCAATTCTTTGCTAACTTTTGCTCTCCTTTTGAATCTCTTCCGTAAATTCTTCGTCTTCACTGATTGCTCTCGGTCTTGTCCGATCAGTTAGATACTTCTCTGCTTTCATCATATTCTCGTAGCGGATTATCCCATTTCTCTCAAAAGATTTAAGTCGGTGTGGGGACAACCGAGGATAAGTAAGTTAAATTTATCAGGAGTTCTTGCACAAAAGAATAATCCTGGCATCCAATCTTGTTTACTAAATCAACGGTAATAAACAAACCACAACTTTTATTGGTGCCAAATTACGATGTGAATGACTGCTGTTTTTTACATGAATTTACTTAGTGCGTCTATTACTTCTTTGAAATTATCTGTAGACGTTTGAGGCATATTAATGACGAGAAAGTGATTATAATCAATATAATACGTATTGTTTGAGATGTGTTATGTGTTCATATTGATTAGCATTAAAACATGACTTTCACTGCACATAGGAGTTCGAAAATGGATATTTCTCTTTGAAGTTTTTATTTTATTGGAATAATGCAACAACGATAGAAAACTACGTGCCTTTTTCAGATGGGTTAAGCAAATTACCTTCAGTTTATTATGAAATTCAACAAATACAACAGGATACGAACACATTCCAATAATGTTATTTTGATATCTATAAAATTACTTTAAGTCTTTACAAAAGAATTTAAGAAGATTTATTATGAATATTTCGGATTCATGAGATTTACATGTAATTTACTGCAATGATTCGCATATCTATTCAAGATTTTACAGTTAAACTTAATCTTGATATCAACATAGATACACATTCCTCCGAAAGAAGGAGTGGGTCGGCGCATGCGCTCTAAACACCAAGTATCGGCGGCGCAGGGAGCACGAGGTATTGTTGTGCGTGCAACTCAAGCTTATTTAATAAGAATGGCAACGGATACTAAAACCAAGAAGATAGAAGAACTAAGAGTCGTGGATCTTAGGGCAGAATTAGAAAAGCGTGGATTGGATAAGACTGGGGTCAAGGCAGTGCTTACTGATCGTCTGAAAAAGGTAAGGGAATACCAAGTCCTTGATACTTGGCGCGTTGTCTCGCCTAAGTAAAATGGTGGCGTCATAATGGCAAGCAAGTTTAGGACGAGGTAAATATGGAGAATGATGTATCATTGCTCATAGGTGCATGGTGTGTAAACTAAAGCCGATTGAACAAAGGATATCTTGTGTTCTAAAGTGAAGCGTGAGGGTAGGGTGACCTATTGGTAGTGTGTCATCCAGTTACATGAGTGACAGAGTGACCCAACCTCGTCTTCGATGGCGACCGCGTCCTTATTCGTGGTTTTGCGAATGCAGATGCTTTGGTCGTGAAATGACAGTAAACAGTGAAGTGCAGAAATCATGTGTCGTATTGAATAACAGATCAGGAGCGTCTTCCCAATCCGAGCAAAGCAGTCGTCGTAGGAAATGGAAATGAGGTTTGTCAGGAATTCAGATTTTTTGTAAATAACTCCTGAAATGTCAAGCAAATGGTTAGAAACTAGGCAGGAACTACTAAGATTAATTATCTGCTGCAGTTTTTCAGTGGCTGTTAATTTGGGTTAATTTGTAAAGCTTGTTTTTTTTTTTATTTCGTGGTTTTAGCAACGTCTGCTCATGTTGGTTAAACATTATTTACTGACTAGTTTGATTTCTAGATAACTTTTCCTTACACCGCCTTTGAGTTATGTTGGAGAGACAGGCAACCATGGAAATTTGTTTATTTAGCAATTATATTGATAACGTATGTCGGCAGACGTACCTGTTGATAGAATTTGGCGAAAGGGGTAAAAGTCTTATTTTTGCGTCGAAATTGGTGTTGGGGGAAGTTACGATAGTTGATTGCCAACCGTCGTCCCCTGTTAAAAATTAGTCCAATTATATTTACCGACTTCTGCCCCTACCAACTACCTGTCCTCTAGCATTAACACATTGACTCCAACTTAGTGCCAACCGACATTACGGCCTTTACCAACATTTCAAGACCTCATGCTAACTTGCGTATTATATGTTCATCTGCATGGGCCAAATATGTACATAAAATGAGTGGAAGTGGAAAACTATTGAGATGTCATTCATTGCACCATCATTACATGTAGTTGTGATGATAAGGGTGTGTTGAAATTGAGGTTGAGCGATATGATCTTGCATGCAATCAATTTGATTTTCCTGTGTATTGATTACACTGTGTAAAAGTCTTGCTCCTGGGTAGTAAGTGTTATTAATTAATTGCATATGCATAAATGGTATAGAGATGGCTGTTATTCCCTTCAAACTTTCCTTTGTCACCAGGACAATGATATTTTGAAATTTACCCATTTCCAGTTGGACATCAAGCGAATTTGCACGTTTTCATTCACATAGAAAGAGAACATATGAAACAAAATTAATATTTATTTACATTTATGTTAAACAAAAGTCACCACAAAAGATTTAGAAGTGAGTAGTTTTTGTAGTTATGATTGTACTGTAAATCACTTTTACGAATCAGACCCCAAATATGATGCTTCCATGTTCTTGAATTTATCAAGATGAGAACCAAGGATATGGACTTTGAGGGACTTCCTGCAGCCCATTTTGCTGTAGTTCTTCAGCATAGTCTCAACCAGCTCTGCATAGTTTTTGGCCTTGTGATTGCCCAGGAAGCCTTGAGCCACAGCAACAGAGCTGTACCAAGCTGCTTTCTCCTACCTAGTGAGCGTCTTGGAATTCCTAGTACTCCAGGATCTTCTTTATCTGTGGCCCGACAAATACACTGGCTTTGACCTTTGTCTCGCACAACTTAGGGAAGAAGTCTTGAAGGATGGAGACTCCTTATATATATCTGTGACATTGTTTCATAAGGCCTAATTTTATATGCAGTGATGACATCAACACCTTCTGGGGATCCACCAGTGGCTCTCATTTGAATTTCTTCGTCCCCACTTAGAATTCGGTCCACTGTGTCCAGTCCCGCATGTGGTAGTGTGCTGTGGTGTCCCTGCTGTCCCAAGGCGAAGATAGCAGGGAAACTTGGTAAAAGTACCTTGGGAACCTATCAGGATTGCCACCATTTTGAAGTCTCCAATGACCTCCCAGCTTTACTCATCATACTTCAAGGCATCAAAAAGGTCTTGACACTGTTTTATTCCTCTTTGAGGTGCACCGAGTGAGCCTGGGGTGTTTTATTCTTTGAGGTGCACTGAGGGGAAAAGATGGATACTTGCTTCAGTTATGGAGCTGCACTGCTTTGAGGCTTCTGGATGAGCTGTTTTTAAAAACACCACTTATTCGGATTACAATATTTTAATGTATTATTAATTGTTCATGTACTCGTTGAAGTTGATTAAATTATCAAACAAGTAATCATTTATCTCGGCATCTCTTGACTATAATTATGGTAAATCAAATGGGCCAAAGTCTACATTTACTGAGATCTGTATTGATTTTATGATGAATACATATGACAATGCCACAGTAGATGTACAGTATATTTTAATTTTGGCTCTTGTAGAAGACAAGTATGCTCTTCGTTTACAATGGTTTTTGAAAATGTGCTGCCTTTTTGTTCTCTGGCAATAGTTTTATCCTTGCACCCATTAAGGTAAATGCAAAATGAATGGTTGCATCCATCTCTGCACTGTTCACTTTCAGTGCACGCTCTTTGCCTTTCATGGGAGATTTTGTTTCGAATGGTTGTGTCCATCTCACTGCACTGCAGACTTTCAATGCATGCCCTTTGCCTTTCATGGGAAATTTTGTTTCTGCCAGTAATTAAATTGTTTTTGCTTTCATTAGTGTCACCTACTTCTTGCAGTAGTTATTTGGAAATAGTTGCAGCTGATACCCCTGTTCTGTCACAAGTTTGTGCTACAGCTGAGAGATTAGAAGTTAATTTCCTTTTAGTGAAATTTTTCTTGGCACTATGAGGTAACTGTTACATAGTCTATTGGTTCATATGAGTTTGTCTCATTGATCCTGAAGATGATGGAAGAACTACAAGAGATGAAGAATGGCATAATTCATTATCTTTATCCTTATTTTTGCATTCTGGGTATCTGTGAGTAAAGGTTCTTGAAATATGAGGAAGCTTTAGCTTTTTATTTTTGCTTGAGGGTTGATGGTTAGTTATAGAGTGCTTTTGCCTAGGATAGTGCTGTTTCATAGAATTGAGGTGGACCGTATTGGAAGGATTTTTTTCATTGTCAAGGTTTAGTGTTTGTGGTTGATAGGGAGGCAATTATGTTTCTAGGTGCTTAATTATATGTGGTTTGCACTTGTCATATTTGCTTCTGAAAGGGTGGAAGTGGGTTGGATGAATTGTTTATAGGATCATGAAGGATTCTTTTTCTTGTCCAGTTCTTTTGCCAGTGTCATGAGGGCATTTAGTTTGTGTGTGGCTTTTGTTATTGGATTGAATGTTGCATGTGTTGTTTGTGATGCCTAGAGTGGTTGGTGTTTTGCTTTGTGGGAAAGTGTTTCCATTCACGGTGACTGGAGGGTATGAGCTGGATTGTCTCGGGTCAAAAGAGTGAGTGAAAATTGTTGTGGACATGCAGACAATCTTTTTTGGGTGGGTCAATGTTTGCTGCTTTAAATCATTTGTGGTTGTGATATGTACCCATGCTCTTTGCTGAATTGTTTCTCAGCAGTATCCCCAAACTCAAAATACCACCAAAATTCAAGAGGATTGTATTATATTTGGCAAAATACATTTGTAAGACTTAAGAACAGTGCTTTGCAACTTGTGTGCTGCAATTGTCCATAGTGTGTCATACTTTATTAGAAAAATTGCTCTTAACAAATAACCAGTATTTATTTGATGGAAGTATATTTTATAACTGTTGTACCTTACTAAGCATGTACTTCAAGTGACAGTGCAGCAGTAAGTAAAGGCAAGTATTGATTTGCACACACTCATCCAACATTATACCTTTCTCCTTGACCTTTGAAAGTCAAGATGTTAATAAAGTTTGAAAATTGTTTTTGTGTGGTATTTGAAGTACATTGTGAATTGAATTTATGTATTTATAAAGGCACTCTATGATTTGTTATGCTTAATATTTTCTTTCTCTTTCCTTTCAGAGGATAATGGGGAGTAACTGTAGAAAACTTGCAAATTTTGATTTTGTGCCTCAAAATAATAAAGATTGAGAAGCGTTGGTGTAGAAGACTCAGTAGACTATTGATATTCATATTTTTATCAACAGTTCATTGCTTTTCAATTTATTTTCAAATTTGTTTCTTATCACCATCTGGATGGTGCAATTTGATATTTTCAGGTCTCTGAAAAGTTTTTTTTTTTCAAATAAAGCAAAAAAATAATCTGATGAAAGGAACAAACATTATGTAAGAAAACTTAAACGACCTAGAAATAAGTGTTATATGCCTCCACTTAATTAGGGAGAAGTAACTTACTTTTAATGAGAGCATATTAATAAGATTATAGGAAGCATTATTCTCTGGTACTGAGATGTCTCATCAGGTAACATTAGCTATTTTTGTATTAGCACAAACCCTCGTATATGTTATCTCTTGTTTCACATTTATATAACTTTTGAAGATATATCTGTAAATTCATTGATTTTATGATGTGGTTTTTGGTGGCTTTCATTGTTTAGGGAGACCTGTTTTGCAAATTCACCCTGGTCAAGCCTTTGCAACACCTAAACTTTCTTGGTTACTGATAATGAATTATCTTAGTTACTGATAATGAATTATTCTTCCTGTTTCTCTTCTGCCTTACTTGTAAGGGTGTCTGATGGTAATTTTGATGTGTTGACAGTGAAATTAGAATGCAAATTTATTCGATCACAGATTACAAGTTAGAGCTAACACCTGTTACTGCAAATAGTGCTGACTAAAAAGCTGGGTTTCCTAGGCTACAGGTTATTGCCAGTCATCCATCAGAAAATGAAATTCTACATATTTCATTATTTTTAGTATGAAAAAAATATAGTTCTGGTAGTGAAAGTGCTTCGTTAGAGAAAAATGATTTACATCAAGATGTGTGAAAATTGTTCTCAAGTAAAGGGTACATGAATTTACTCGTTATAAAATGGCTATAATGATTATTTGTTATAAGTGAATAAGTTTGAATAACACTATCATATGAAAGTACCTGATACGTTTTGGTATAGTCAGATTTTGGACAAGTTGAGCCCCACTACTTCCAGTTTAGAAATCCTGATCTTGTTCATATATCTTGTGTATAAGTCTACCCATGTTTTTGAAGGAATATCCTTAGCATACTGGTATTTACTACATTTTCAAAATTGCACCTTGAGATCCATCATAATGTATCCTTGGGGGATATATTGTGTCTTTCTCATAACCTAATATTTTCCTCTATGTATGGATCAGGTGTTTGCTTTGAAGAATGTATGTGAGAAATACTTAGAAAAGCAAATGGATTTGTATGTAGCAT
>JAUUEG010676018.1:0-12671 GCA_032361445.1 Panulirus gracilis
CAACTTGGCTTCACTGGAAAAATGCTCACTCAGCTCTTTCTGGAAAACTTAATTAAGGAAGGGAGGCTTTCTATGACATGCAGGAGATATGTGGGTAGCATTCTTTCTTCCCCCTCCGCAGGGATTTATGGTAATCATTTATACATATTTACACATATTTACCTTCTCATTTATTTCCTGCCCCAGGAGTCCATTCTGTATATTTACACTTTTACATATATTTTTCATTATTTTCATGTGTTTGCACTTTAGAATTGCTTCCAGGGAGTGATGGTCCATCAAACAAGCACCTACAATGATCATGGTAACACTTGGCAGTGATACAGGTATCAAAATATTATGTTAGTAGGGGCTCATGTTAAACACACAAGCATAAGCACATTAGCACTCAGTGATGACTCATGGCATCTGCATAAATCATCATATGATGAATCTGAAAGATGTTCTTTTCATTTCAAGATATGATAGTTAATCAAATTTTCCAGATATGATAGTTAATCAAATTTTTAGTGAAATATTTCATGTACCTGAAAAGCTATCTGATCATTTAAAGATGGGTAGGTAAGTTAATTATTTTTGAAACACAGTTGCAGTACCTGTAGTGACCAAGTTAACTCTTGGCAGCAATACAGATGTCAAGATACTGACCAGCTGCCCTCATGAACATGTTTACATTAATAGATCATCCAGGGCACATAAAGCAGCTGGGATAAACCATGGAAAGGCCTGTGAAGCCTGGTTTTTGTCCATTACACATGTCAGTTAGAGAATGGTTGTAAGCAAATGTGGCCTTTCTTTATTCCTGGCATTACCTAGCTAACTTGGGAAATGGCAGTCAAATAAGAAAAAAAGTATCTTTATTTTGCTTACCAGTACATAATCTGATAATGCCTGCTTCCTATTTACCCACTCCACCCACAAATATATGTCCCTCTTTTTAAACCACGTATCCCCCATCACCAACTCCAAAAGCTGTTCACCATTTTCACTCACACATGTGTGGCGGGGTGGTGATGGGAATGAATGAAGGCAGCAAGTATGAATATGTACATGTGTATAAGTATATGTCTGTGTATCTCTATGTATGTATATGTTGAATTATATATGTAAGTATCTGTGAGCACATGTGTTCATTTATGAACATATATGTGTATGTGGATAGGTTGGGCCAGTCCTCATCTGTTTCCTTAAGCTACCTTGCTAACGCAGGAGACAGCGATTACATATAATGAAATAAATATAAAATGTATATGTATGTATGTATACACTGTAATGTATATGTATGTATATGTGCATGTATGGGCATTTATGTATGTATATGTGTGTATATGAGTGGTTGGACCGTTCTTCATCTGTTTCCTTGCACTACCTCACTGATGCGGGAAACAGCAATAAACTATAATAAATTGATATCTCTTTTTCCCTTTCATTACTTAAGTCAATCAAACCACCTCACACTACGTATTGTCTTCAAACATTTCATTTCCAACACACCCATCCTCCTCCATACAACCCTATCTATAGCCCATGCCTTGCAACTATATGGCACTTTTCCTTCAAGCATACCAATTTTTGCTCTCTGAGATGATCTCTCCTTCCACACATTCTTCATCGCTCCCAGAACCTTCACCCCCTCCCTCACCCTATGACTCGCTTCCACTCTCGTGGTTCCATTTGCTGCCAAGTCCAAACCATTTCAGCACATCCTGTTCATTTTTAATCTACTTCACTTCCTATCATACCTCACTTACACTGTCATTACATCATCACCCTTCCTCACTCCTCAGACATTTTACATTTCCAACAAAACCATCCTCTTCCATTCTTGTGCATTTATGGTCCAATACTTCCACCCATACAGCACTACCGAGATTGCCATAAAACAAACCTGTTTTGCCCTTTAGGTGATGTTCACTCTTTCTCCACACCCATCAGTGCACCAAGGATGTTTGCCCCCTCACCTACCTTACTGTTTACATGTCATGTCCACTCCAAGATATATAAAAAAAAACACACCATTCACACACACCACTTGCCCCCATACTAAACTTCAAACCTTACCTCTATTCACATTTCCTCTTAACTTCCTCCATTCATACAATTTTGCAAACTCAGGCACCAACTTCTGTAGTTCTTCACTTTAGTCTGCTACAACAGCTGTCTCATCTGCAAATAACAAATGACCTAGCTCCCAAACTCCCTCAACCCCCAGCATACTGCAGACCCAACTCAATCTTTAAGATCCTTGCATTTACCTCCATCACCAACCCAACCATAAACAGATTAAACAGCCATGGTGACATCACATATCTCTGACACAGACCCACCTTTACTTGAAACAACTCACCCTCTACCCCTGTACATGCACACAAACCTTACTCTCCTGTTAAAATACTCTACAGCTCATATATTTGTAGCACATTCCACAAGGTACCCCTATCAACACTATAATAAGCATTCTACAGATCCATAAATGCAACATAAAAATCCTTACCTTTCAGGAAGTATTTCTCATATATTTTTCAAAGCAAAGACCTAGCATGCACATTCTCTACCACTCCTGAAGCCACATTGCCCCTCCCCAGGCTGATGCACTGTGTATGCCCCCATCCTCTTAATCACCATTCTTCCAAACAATTTACTAGGCACAATCAACTTTTTAGGAAAAAAAAAATACCTTAAACTGTTTATGTAGAATTATATATTTTGGCTTCCTTTACAAGATAAATGAAATCTTAAAACTTTATACATTCAATTATTTTGGCTTTGAAAAGCTATCAGTCTATTTGCTTTAATTATCATCTAAAATTTCTCCATTATTCCTTCTATTGCTAATACAATAATTCATATTTGACACTGAGATTTCTATAATCTAGGCATTCCATCTGTACATGTTTCATGATTACACTGCAAATACAGGCAGGCATCACGAACTGGGGCAGATCTCTCCATTAAGTGACCATGGGTCAACATATGACCAATTCTCATTTGACAAATACTTACCTTCAAACAGCAATTCCTGTTGAAGGAGGAATGCTCAACTACAACACCTTTCTTTATATTCTGTAGTTATCTTTTGGGGCTTTCAAGTCCCATCTAGCTTGCCATAATTCATTTTGCACATCTTATCACTGTGGGGTATACATTTCATATACAGACTGATACATATAGCTGTTTCAACCTCAGCATCTGCTTTTTCATTACCACTAATACCAACACCAACAATATTCTACACTCTCATGTTTCGAGTGAATTCATACGATCCTATCCTGGGCTTTTTGAACCATGGGATGCAATGGAGCATGGTGTGATATGGTTTGCATTCTGTGAATTTGCGTAGACTATAAATTTCTTATCTGGAGACTGCTCAGTTAATTCAAGTGCAGCCTGAATACCATACAGGTCTTCGCAAATACAGACAATTCTCTTGGTATGGTAGTGTTGCTATATGAGATTCTCTTTTAATAACTAAGGCAAAGCCGACACCTTTATCACATTTTGAGCCAACACAAAATATCTATGTTTAGTATGAATGAATAATAACATGCTGTAAGATTTTTTTAGTTATTTCAAAAGTAATGTTGCTTTTGGTTGTTTTCATCCATTATTTGTAAAGTTTGATGTCAGGAACCTAAGTGTGGAAACCAAGCAAAACCTACTTCATGATTTGAGTCCTACTCCAAACCATTCTCAATAATGGCACTTTTTATTCTTATATTAAACAGTCAAGAGAACTCTGGATGTTTATAAAATACCTGTCTTCTTAGCGACAAATGTATATTCATGCGTAGGGTTAGATGATGTATGTTTAAGCCCACAGATATACTTCAAGCCAAGTTCTTCAAGCTGTCAATTCATAGGCAACTATGGTCCAGTTTCAATCTACATAGTTAACCATATAACTTCAAAATGACCTAAATAACATTTAAAGATTTTGTCACTTGTAAGATTTTCATTATGAGGGGCCCATGTCAATCTTATATCAAAAGTTATTCTTAAAAGTTTTGGCTTTTTATATGGAATGAGAATAACCTTCAAAAATGTATGTGGAACTACTGATCAGTTTTTTGCCCAACTGGAAATTTCAACAACAGCAACATCAGTTTACAAGTGTCTCACATTAAGTCCAGGAAATGATAATACATCACTGATGGCCAAATCATCAACAAAGAGATATGATTTGACATTCCCTAAAATTGTGTCTATAACACTGCTAATGGCAGCAATGATGAAGGTAACACTTAACACACTATCCTGTGGCACACCTTCTGCCTGTGGGAATGCCCTTAAGCACTCACTAAAAACCCTCACATCTAATTTGCCGTCTTTCAAAAATGTTGAATAAACTTTACTAGACTGCTTCAAAGACTCATTTTGTGGAACTGCATTATAATACCATATCTCCAAGAAGTGTATAGGCTTTTTCTTAAAGAAAACTGCTATTGTATGATCATGATAAATAAATCCTTACTGAAAGTCTCTTGACATAAGTATCAGGGGGTCTGTGGCAGATGGAAACTTTTTGAAACCACACTGGCATGGAGGATACAATTAGTACTTTCAAAGTTCCCAGTCAATCTAGTGTTAGTCATTTTTCCATTAGTTTGAAAAGGTAAATAATCAGTCCAATAGATCTATAGTTTGTAGCTCTGGTAAAATCTTTCTCTGGTTTGAGAATGGCAAGAAAAAGGATATCTTCCAATTACACGGGAATACACTAAACATCCACATTCTGCTAACCATTCACAGGCAATTTTTTCCTCAATCTATCTGGCCGTTCTGGTCCTTCTTTTTCTTTTTCGAGTCAATGAAGCAGTCAAGTACTAAGAAATAATGGATAAATAATACATTATGATATTCTCAATACTTTTATTAAATAATCATACACTAAGTATTGTGTAATTAGTACATTTATCTAAAACCTTCTGCTTTACACACCTGATCATTCTGGCAGCTATCATGATGGCAACTTTACATTCTTACCATTTGCAAGTCTATAACCACGAGAACCAGTGAAAGGTATTTCAAGGAAGGAATTTATAGTTTCACCCTATATATATTCCGCTCTTCCCTTAAAAGTAAATCTTCATTTTCCTCTTCCACTTAATGGTCTCCTTCTGTCACATTCTTCTAAATTGGTCTCCTTACTATCATCATTGTTGCTGAAGAAACTGGTCTCAACTTGTGTAACTTCCTGAATCAGAAATGGCCACTAAATCATCAAATTTGTATATTTCCTCTCTTTTTAGGTATTTGTGGCATATGCTTGTCATGGTGCTGGGAATCTGTATGCTTAAACAACTGCCGAGATGGGAGAAAAAAGTTACACAATACTGCCAATGTGGTGTGGAGTTGAAAAAACAAAAACAGAAAAAACATCACCTGGAATAGAAACAGCAAAAATATCATTGAACACGACAGTGACAGTGAGCAAACGTTGCATTCCTCCACTCTCAATTCCATGGGGTAACCAAGCTGACTAATCACATCAGCTGACTTCTGAGGCTATACCATGCTACCAGACATAAAATTTCCCCATCATATTTGAGTAATAGTATTTGTTCCATAAATCAAACCTTATATTACACACTAATCATGAGAATTTTTAGGTGGTGACTAACTGTTCCCATTCATTGTTTTAGCATCTTGTCCTTTTATCAGACCTTTGAATATATTGCATGTAAACACTTGTAAATACCTTAACCCCTCTCTTTTAGTTCCTATCTGCTTGACTGGAATGCTCATTTAGGTACATTACTATATTTCCCCTTTCTTACTGTTTCTAATCCCACTTCATCTTTACTCTAATTCATTTTCCCAAAAAAACATATTTCAATCTCTTCCAGATCTAACAAATAGGTTTCCCTTTTTCCTACTTTTCAACAACTTTTCATGGTATTCTTATGATCACTTAAAGACATTTCTAAGGCAAAAAAATCTCCATAGCCTACTCTGTACTTTCCTCTTAAGTCTTCCTATCTCTTCTCGATCTTTAAATAATTCACTATAATTTCCTTTACCTTTGTTAGAAGCATTAATCGGTGTTTGCCCTATATCATATACACTCTGTTTACTATTCTTTACGACTTTCTTTTTTACTGGTTTAAATCACCTTATGTTGCCTTTTAAATTCTCTCACTCCTTTCCTAACAGCATCTGATATGTTTTGATGCTCATGTATAGTCTTTTACAAAGCCTTACTACACCAGACAGTTTCCTTCATGCTGAACTCTCTTTCTTGTCCAACATAACACTCATATTCAATTTTAAAAAAAAAATTTCCACTCTCCCATATTCAACAATTAAAAAAACATGCAATACTGCACTTATTCTTTTTATCTTGTGTTCCACATGCTCACTCCCCAACTTCTAGACTAGCCTCGCTTCATTCTTTTGGTACAACAAATAATACAATAATATAACTTTCTTCAAGCAAAACCTCTGTTCATTTTACTATCCATCACCTAGTTCTTCATTCCATTATCCACCAATATATATATCAATCAAGTTCATTAGTTCTGCCATCAGTACAATGATGTGTATATAATTTGTTTATGACTAAATGCACCATTAAAAAATCTTTGTGTATGTCCAGTATTTTCTCTCCCTTAACATTTCTCAATCTAATACCTTCACTGCCCATCATACTAAAGCATTATCCCACACACTTCAAATGACTGGAAAGAAATCTACACTAGGAAAAGAAATTAAATATTTATATTAGTAATTGCTTGGTAACCATGTTTTAACCAAATCAGGAGAGACAGTTTGATAAACGTCATTCCTAAAACACATATAGAAAAAAATTATATTGAAAAAAATGTAATACAATAAGAAGTTTGTACTTACCAAAGGGAGTTATATTCAACAGGCAGCAGATCCTACTTCTTTGCAGAAAACATTGGGGCATTTTCACTTTCTTGAATACAATTCATTACTAAATGTACATTTACTGTATCTTTAAGTCTCTATATTTATATGTAATATCCACATATAAAAGAACACTTTCTGCCCTTTATGTTTTGCATCACTTGGATTACCTTATTCTTTTCCAGACAATTCATTAACTTTAAATTCCTCTAACTAGTCTGATTACACATTCTATTTAAGTGCAGGGGTTTTATCTTTCTGTACCAATGGATGCAATAGAAAGTACTCTTACCATGCTGAATTATATTATTACATGGCAAAAGGTCCAACCATTATCTTTCTTAGTAACTTTGACCTTTGTGCGGATGGTCTGTACCTTACTTTTCCTCTACTTTCCACTGCACTCTCCTTATCTCTTAAAGGTTATGGATGCTTTAACTGTCAAAATGCCACAGTACACTAATAACTGTAATACACACATCAGAATCCCTGTAAGACAACACTGCATCTACTCATGGAGATGAGCTCATACTGACAGGTGTGTAAACAAATCACATGGATATGAGAGGGCTGGGCTGCAGCTCCACATGGTTAATGCCACAAAAATATTCTCCACCTTCTGGATATGATTTCAGTTGGAAAATTACCTTCAATATCATTATATAACCCTATGACCCCTTCCTAAAGGGCTTCTACAGCTTTAAGGCTGTATGCTCATCTGCAGCATGGAAAGGATGAACTATTTTCAAGTTACGAGATTGTAATCACTCTGGTTAACTGACGATACAATTTCGCTGAAGGTGACCTTTCACTCATGCTGTAACCCCAAGCAAGTGGAGTCTGGTAACACCATGACTTAGAATAATGATAAAACACAATGTTCCTGGAACACAATGTTCCTGGAAACAGCTTTAGGGATGGGTCTGGGGTTCCCAGTTCTGCAAAAGTAATCCCCACTACTTGCACATGCCTGAACTTACTTAATCCATTTAATGTAAAAGGAAAGAGGGTAAACAATGCTAAGAATACAGCTTTCCAGATTGAAGAAACCTATGTCTGAGGGATTTCTCTAAGTTTTCTTCATCATCCTTCCCAACCTTTGCACTTGTGTACACCAACACACTCCCTTAATGATCCACACTGCACAAGCACGGGACTAAAAAGGCTTCTCTTTATTTGCTCCTTTTGTTAATACGCTGATATATACTTCACAATAAAACTTAATGGTTCCCATCTTCAATATAATTCAAATTACTGACAGCTAATTACTACATGCTCTTCCACACATACTTTCCATCTATCTTTCCTTCACAACACCATACCCTCCCCTACCATACTGCACCTCCTACCACCTACTCCTGACATCATTACCATACTGCACCTCCTACCACCTACTCCTGACATCATTATAAAGCAATATGCCTTCTCCCTCTCACCCTGTCCTGTCCATTTAGTTTCACTCTCCTGAAATCCATGCATACTTAATACTGGAAAAAATAGGGCTGTATATTAGGGCTCATCAATACTTCACTTCTGCTGAAATTTTTACCCTAAACTACAACCACATATGCCTCCAAATCATAGAGTAATCCTTACCTTTACTAATCAAAATACATTCTCCAGCTATTCAATTTCTCAGTAGCCATTCCCTCACTTCCTCCAGTTCTCCTTACCCCTACTGATCAAAATACATGTCACAGTTATTAACCTTCTCAGCAGCCAGCCCCTCACTTCCTCCATATTCCCCATACATGTCAGAGTATTTCCTTCATACAGACTAGTGGTGTACCAATGATCATGAAAGTGTCCAATTCTTTCCTTTCAAACTGGAACACCTAGCAATACGATGACCATCTTAACTTCCAAAATGAATTTTGCATTAATGTATTCGCCAAAAAGATGTGATCAACTTTTCATCAACAAACTACATGAAATCAAAGCAGATATTGAGAACAAACTGAGTAGTGCTATTCTTCTGCTAGGAGAGTTCACTGATGCCTCACTAAAGCTGACTGCTAGTCCATACCGATAACCAGGTAGATCTTTACTACTAAAAAATCAAGCATGCATACAAGGATAAAAAAAGAGCCAACTGGAATATTTGATCATCATATGATTACCAATGCAGCTAAAACATGGACATGGAATGAGTCTCAGAGTCAAGAATTCTGGCTGTGGAAATGAATTATTTGAAAGGAGCACAAGGCATGATTAGATGGAATGGAAAAAGTAATAAGGGGGTGTATGAAAGATTTTGTATGACAGGGAAGGCAGAGGGAATGAATTGTGGTGTGGTAGAAAGGGTGGAACGTAATATCTGATAAAAATGAAAGACAGGCAGTTTACAAGGAGTGCATGATAGTACAATCAAAGGAGTTGGTGTAAGAGGAAGATCATCTGTGACATGAGAAAACAGAAAGGAGGAGTTGTGGAGGGAGAGAAGTGAGGGAAGAATGCATGGAATAATGTAAGCAAGAAAGGCATGTAAGGACAGAGAGAAGTGGAGACTTTTTTTTTTTCACTGGTTAACCAACCCGTTGATGGCAGTTCCCAGAGTGAACAAACATCAGAGACATAGAAAAGCCGATGGATAGATTCATCACTGCCCAAGGACCAATTTCCATTAAAGAATCCTGGTTTTATCCAGGTCCTTTTTTAAGACTCTAGCAGCCCAAGGATGCACTACTTCCAGTAGCAGGAAAATGCAGACTCCTTTGGAATGAAAAATTCCTTGATGAGACTGTACCTCTAATGATATGAGTCCTACCAAAAATGACTTTTCACTCGCACCATAACCTGGGGCAGGAGGAATCCAGCAACATCTAAATTTTCTTTTTTCTTTCATACCAAGGAGGAGTCCAGCAACATCTAAATAAATTATATATATATCAAATACATATGACCACTAGGACTCAAGAATACCCTTTTATGTATGTTATATACTCAGCCTTTCCTAAAGCCTTTGATAAAGTAACACATAAAAGATTGCTAAGTAATATAACCATGGCATAGAAGATCAATTCTGTGCATGGATAGCAGACTGGCTTTCTGAATGGAAGTGCCGTTAAATGGGAAAGTGTCAGACTGGATTCACATATCTGGTGGAGTTCCTCATGGCTCAGTGCTGGGACCCATACTTCTCATAATCTAAATCAATGACCTAGAGCCAGAACTCTTGAGCAGATTTTCAAAATTTTCTGGTAACGCATTACAGCACCATCATGCCATCCGAGCAACAAAAATCATGCAAGAATTTTCCATGCAATTAGAACACTGGCTCAGTCAAAACAGAATGTCTACATTATTAAAGAATAATACTGTCTCCATCTGAACTCCTGACTGATGTGAATCCAATGTGCACCTATTCATCACCCTAAATAGCTGACCACTCCCAATCAATAACATCATTTTAGGCATTGCAAAAGTTAGTGACATTCACTCCCCACAACAAAAAGCCCATAAACTAAATATCATGAGAACACTTATTGGTATCACAGTTGAACTAGAAAAAGAATCTTCCAATATCCTCTTCAAACAAGTCTGCACAGTCAAGTTTATATTAAGATGTATGGTAAATGAGAAAGACTATCATATCAAAACTGCAGAGCCCATGCTTGAAAAGGGAGAAACTAATCTTATTCTCTATCAAATGAGTTCCTCCTATGAGAAGCAGTGGATTTGTTAGGCATCATCAAGTGATGTGTGAGTGCTTGTTCCTAGAGAAAGAACCCCATGCTAGTTGTTAGAGATGATTAAAGAAGTATCTAGCTTTCCCCTTCTTCCATGGAAGACTATTATATAAACCAATAAAACACATTGATGAAAATCTAAGGTGAAACCAATCAAAACTTCATATATATGACCCAAACCAAAAGAGTTACAAGCTGTGAATGCATGCAAGTGTTTCCACTGTAGCAAACATGGACATTTTCATGCAGTCCGTTATCATGAAGCCAAAGGAAAACAAAGAAGTAAAGAGGAGAGGATAGCAACCTCCATGGACCAGCCTAAACTAATTGTTGTCCTTTCAGGAAGGAAGACTGTATCTCTGATTATTTGTCTTATTTCAGTTGCTGCATGTCTGCATGACACCCACAGGTTCATGAGCAATAAGCCAATATAAGTGCTTAAGATACTGGCTAACCTGGAGTCACTGTGAAAGTCATGCTTGTCATACCCAAAAGGAGCACTGGAGGTATCAAGCAGTGCACTTACTGATTACACATCAGGTGTATGTTTTGCTGTTCACATCCACTTCAGTGCTTCATACCAAACTAGGGATGCTCATGCTATTTCCCTGAAAGATGCTATTTGTAACCTCATTGTCAGAAACATCCCTGAAGCCCCTTTTTCTGTTTGTGAAAAGGAATCAGATTATGAAGATGGTTATCCAACTGGTGAGGAGAGAATTCCTGTGGTCAAAGATGCTACTCATACTGAAGACAAAATATCTTTGGTTCGCATGTACATTAAGTCTATTGGTGAAGCTGAAACTCTTAGGTCTTTGACAAACTTTCCTCTTCTAACAAACTAATGGTTTTACAAAGAAAATGATGGTATCATGGAAGATGTGCTGATGTCAGCTCAACAACATGAGGACAAGCATAACAAGCAGCCTAGAGTGAACAAAATTTCAAAGGAAAGTCCAATCATTCCAGAACAAGAAGCTGACAAGTCTTTTAATGCATTCTTTAAAGTGGATCACGGTAAAATGCATCAACTGACATCAAATGGCCAAAAAACAGGATATGGTAAAAAGCTCTCGCAAAGAAACATAGTGTACTGCTAAATTGGCTGCTGTACCTGAGTCACGTAGGGGCAAGGTTCTAAATCTTACACATGATGCATTAAAGGAAAGTTTGATGCAATTCTACAAGTTTCCATGTATGTTACACATCATATCCAATAATTCTAAATGGTTTACATATTAATGTTTACACTAAGAACAACTATCATATTTCTAAAACAGCATTATTTAAGAGGTTATATAGCTTCTGCCCATTTATGTTCAAGATGGAAAAAATCTTTATTCCAGTTTCTCCAGAGGAAAAACTACAATTTTCAACTTTTTACTAAAAGTTGTATACAGAATGCCTATAAAGGCAATTTTGAATAAGAACATATGCAATCTTCAAACTATGAAACCTGAACATATTCTAAACAATACATCTCAAAATTAAATCCAATTAACTCTAGGAATGAATCAATGTACTGTGCCCACAAAAATCTTGTCTGTCTTCCCATGTATTTCAAGGGTGACATCAAATTTACATTTTACTACTTTGTCTTCTCTCCTTTGGCCTTGATTACCATCTACAGACATATGGGCATGGAACTGGCAAGGTTCCTGAAGTATTTTAGTCACTGTATTGGGTCTATAGGGTTTTGATCTTCAGAATGAGGTGAGGCACTGGTAAATTGTAGCAGGAAGCGACTGCCTAATCGTGTGTTCTGAACACCCAGTGCACCTAGAAATTTTATGTGTACCCACATTTTCTTGCTTTCAGGTGAGAATTCAAGCTTTCTCCTTAGAATGGTAAAAGCCAACCATCTTGAAGCACAATTTGATGAAACACTGTGCCCAGAAAAAGAAATTCCCAAAATGAAGTGGAAGCCTGGAAGAGTAAAGAAAGAATTTTATTCCCCCAAGATAGCCTGAAGCACACTGCTGCCTGAGGTGCAATGAGGCAGGTTGCTGGTGCTCACATTGGTAGAAACACTAGTCTCAGTGACCAGATATACAATAATTTCACCCTGAAAGCATCACGTGCTTGCATCCACAATGAACATCAGCCGTGTAT
>JAUUEG010676126.1:0-12666 GCA_032361445.1 Panulirus gracilis
ATGCCTCTTTAGTTTGAACACTCTACATTTGACAGTAGCTTATTCCAGTGCTCAACACACCTAAAGAGAAAAGCTTTCTCCCACATTCATACTTTTAGCTTTGAATTTTTTTCCATTTGCCCTGGTAATTGTATTTTTTTGTACTTTTGAAAAGATGTTTGTGATTTTCTTCATTGAACTTGTTCAGAATTTTGAACATTTGGATTAAGTCGCCACAAAGTATACGATTTTCAAGGGAGAGATGAGATCCAATCCAGAAGCAAGGATCTGTAGATTCCTTTAGGGAGAGAAGTTCTTTGAGAAGACTTTTTTCTGTTATACAGCCTTGCTAAAGGGGTTACCCCAAACAGTTGGAGTCTGGTAACATGTGAACATATATATACTATCCCTGGTGATGGGGGTCAAAGATTACTGCCCATATATTCCCTGCTTGTTGCAGAAGGGAACTTGAGGGGTGGGAGTGGGTAGCTGGAAATTCTTCCTTTTTGTATTGCTTTCCTAAAGAAGGGACAGAGCAAGGAGCCGAGTGAGAAATTTTCCCTTTAAGGCTCTTTTGTGGGCAATGGCAAGCATGTACGAAAAAAAATATGCACATATATAAAGAGAGAGAGTGTAAGTGAACAGGAGCATTGTGTTGTACAGAGAGCAATGTGGTGTCAGTGGACAGAACCAGGGCAGGTGAAGTTGCCACAGGAAACCACAGGAATGTTTGTTGGGCTTGTTGTGACTAGGGGACTGTGATCTTAGTGCATTACAAATGACACCTAGAAAATTGATGTGAGCGAATGTGGCCTCTCTAGGTGTTTCTAGCGATACCTTACTAATATAGGAAATGGCAAGTAACTATAAAAGATACGAGTATTAATGTTTGTGCAAGCATGCAATTGTATGATAGCCATGAATAGTATTAGAAAAAAAATAGAATTTTATAGATTTTGCGTGGAATATTCTCCATAATTAAGTCTGAGATGTTAGAAATATTTCATTTGATTTGTCATCTATTTGGAAAAAATTATCTTTTATATTTCATCTAGAATGACCAGTTTTATTTTTTCACTGAAGTTTCTCTTGTTTTTGTATATACTGCACTGGATACAACTCCAGTGAGTTTTATAGGTTTGTTGTGTTGTTAAGGTCCTTAGTGGCAACTGATTTTAGGCAATTGAAGCTTTTGATGAAAATGGTTATTTGCTTCATTTTTACTTAAGAAAAGTCCCTATTCAATATCAGTCTTGGAAGAACCTTGAGAAAGAATTATGTCTGTCTGAGCGTTTGTATGAGTTCGGACTAAATGGGGGGCTTGCTCTGTTTTACAGACTCACCCGGATCACCATCATGCACTACCACAACAATATCAGCAACAACCCCCACAACCACAACAATACCAGCACAGTCCTGCACCATCTGCTACGATGTCCACAGTGCAGGAGGAATTGACTGATGTGAATTGTTGGTTCTGTAGCAAAACATTCCTTGGTCGATACGCTAAATACAACCTGAAGCGTCATCTTATGATTCATCGTGGGGAGAAGCCCTTTGTGTGTCCCTACTGCCCACATCGTGCTAACCAGAAAGGCAATCTGAAGTACCACATATTATCTGTTCACCCAGGTCATCTAGCTGTCCAGTTCACAACGCCAGTGGATGGCATTGATGATAAGACCAAAAATGAGAACCTAGCCTCAAGCTTTTGAAAATGTTAGTTTGTTGCTATTCCAAGGAGGTGTAGTCCTGTAATTTTGTTTGGTAACACTCCTTTGTTTGGTACTGGTGGCAAGTTTCAGTTAATAGATATGTTGGTTATAGTAGTTTAATGGGATGTGTTGGATTTTGGGCACTGAGCACTGTGTTGTTGCAGGGGGCTGGAGGGATGAGCAGCAGTGATGATAACCTCGTACCTCCCACGGCTCCCCTTTGCCGAGCGTGTGGCCGACACTTCACCTGCCGTGCATCCCTCCGCCGTCACCTGTGGATCCACACTGGGGTCAAGCCTCATACATGTCACTTTTGTTCCTTCTCCTGCAACCGCCGTAGCAACTTGGAACGACATGTTAAACGTCACCACGGTCCAGTGGTCTCAGAACAATCTCCAACATCCCAGTGCAATAATCATTCTTCCACTGCTGCAATCTAACCTAAACATGTGGTTATCTGTACAAGCCAGTGATATGATATTCGGTATGACTAAATTGGGGCACCTTTTTTTCATATTTTTTTCTTTTATCTTTAGCTTATGAAACAGTAGTTATAGCACATTTTTGCTACTTCATTTTATGTCCAGAATTGATGTAATTTCTTAGGCTAGTGACAGTTTACCATATGAACAAAAATCAGAGGCTGTGACTTTGGAACAAAACTAGTGATGTGAAAGGTATGATTCTGAGCTAAGCATAATTCCTGTGCATGTCCTCCTATGGATGTTGGTTGGGTGAGGGGATTAATGAAAGCAGGAGCTTTTGGCTGATGCTGGAGTAGTGAGTACTGGGTTTTGGTTTGCAGAGGCTCGAGGTGGGCGTGGAAAGAGCACATACAGCAGCAGTGGCAGGAATAGGAGCCCTTGCTGGTGCAGAAGCAGTAACAGCAGATGGCAGACACCAGTGCAGACTGTGCTGGAGGGTGTTCACTGAACGAAACAACCTCCACCGTCACTTACGAATCCACACTGGCTTGAAACCCTACCGGTGCCCCCTCTGCCCTTACCAGTCCAACAGGAATGGAAACTTGGTTCGACACATGGAATTCAAGCATGGGAGACCTCAGTGAGATGCTGGGCTTTAATTGACTTCACCATTGACTCAAAAATGTAGATGAATTTGTGGATGTTTCCTGTAAACAGTTTTGTAAGCCATTCCATGTAAAAGGGCAATAAAAGTTCATGTATTCATCAGAATTAGTGTGCAAGTATTGCTTAACAGTGTATTGAGGTTTGATGAATGAGCACTTTTGATAGAATGATATGACAGTGATATGTATATCATTGTGTAGAAGGATATTTGTAGTTTTAATTCAGTGAAACAATAACATTTACTTTTTTTGTAATATATCTTCATATACTAAGGACTTTCTGTGAAAGTTGATAATTTAGTCATTCTGTAAGTTCAGCTTCTTAAATTGATGAATCCACCCTGTCATGTGAGCTTGAGAATGATTTTTAGATACCTGCAATGGATATTAGATGTACATTGTTTTTTATGTGCTGTAAAAGCATGAATATATATACATATAGGTTGTTTTATGTCCACTTCCTACTTTAGCATTACATATTCTTGAAAATATGCTTCTAACTCAGCTGGTTGAGTTTTTTTTTTTCCATGGAGCAATGGTCGGTTTGTTATTTTTTGTGTTAACATATAAGGAAACTTTATAAGATTGATTTGAAATTTGGTAAAGATGTACTACAAGCAGTCTCACTGAGTTAACTTCATGGGGTCTTGATGTTTATTTTTAATTTGTTTACTTTCCTTTTTATGAAAATCCTAAACAGCCAGCTGAGTGTGTGGCTGCACATCGCAGCATGTTAAGAATATTGAAAAATAAACTAAAAAAAATTTAGATATTTTTTTGATACCTTTAAACCAAAATTGAAATGCTGTTGAAGTACCACAAGCTAAACTTGTGTTTAATCATGTTGGCATTCATGAAACATCCATTGTTCCGTCAGCTTTTCATTGGCCACCTGTCTTTGGCCATATAATTTTCAATGCAATTATTCTGATCTTTGCAAAACCATGTTCTTACTTTTCTTGACATATCTCTGCATCTATTCTTTTTAATACAAAGTAAATACTCTCTATCTCCCTTCCTCTCATTATGTGTGGGATATTTTATGGTCAAGAAAACTTTTAGCATTTTAGGACTTTTCTGGAATACAAGAATATGTGGTGACTACGGCAGGTCTGAGAGACGCCTTGTGTTGCAGGGAAGTCAGGCGTGTCGTGCTGGGCTTGCCACCTTCACTGCCTGCCACACCTGCGGTCAACGATTCCATGGTGTTTATCAGAAATACAACCTGAAGAGGCACATGAGCATTCACACAGGAGAGAGGCCATACCCATGTCCCTGCTGCCCTGCTGCTTTCAACCAAAAGTGTAATATGAAGAGGCATTTGGAATCGGTGCATGGGGTAAAAGTTCCTTCTCAGTTAGTGGTGCCTCCCCAAGAATTACCACAAATGATGGCCTCTACCTATCAAAATATGTTAACCCCTAGCAGCCAGAGTGAAGTAGGTTCTAACAGCCAATGTTTAATAACTCCAAGCAATCAGCCTTTGCTGTCATCCACTTGTGAAACTATGGGATCCTCCGGAACCCAGACTATACTTCAGACAGACCTAGACCATTGAGGATAACCTCCGGGAGGAAGATTTCTGATTCCAGATGAAGAATCTGACGTAACCACATGGAGGATATACCTACTTATTCAGCAGTCCCAACAAGACAGAACTTTGAATTATGAATACCTTGATCAATGATGTGGATGGAGAGCTTCAACAAGTCATTTCATTTTTTCCAAGACTGTATGGAAAGAAGATTTCATGGTTTAATCTGGTTTGAGAAAACAAAAAGTTGAAAAGTAACTGAAAAGATATCAGATTTTCTGATATGTTTGAACGCCAAGCAAGGAGACTGGTGAGTGTGTCCCATGATCCAAAAGAAGGTTTCTTATGGGTAGTGTTCTAAGTGTTTATTGTTTTGAAAATGGATTGAAAAATAAAAGGAAAAGATAATATTTTCTGTAATTTTTATTCATAATTATGCATTATAGGGCAAATAATGCGATATTTCTTGTATTTACTGTATTGGTTTGTGAGTCAGCTTGTACTTGTTTTGTGTGCATCAGATTGTTTGGTAAGAGATGAAGACTTTCATATTCTTGTCAGTTGATGGAGTGAGTGCTGTAGCAACTATATTAAAATTTTATGTATATCTAATGTTTTTTCTTTTTTTAAGCTCCAGTCAGAGATGAAAATTCTTTTCAAGGCAAGATCTTAAATGAAGGAGTTAATTTAAGAGTTTAGGAGGAAGTAGAATACTTGTTTTTTTTATGAAGAGCCATGTTGTGGCTGTTAGGAAAGACATGAGATAGTAGAGAGCTTTTAAGCTTTGTGGTGTAGGAAAAGAAATATTGGATCACCCAAGTTACAAAGTAATCATATGATGCATTGGCTTGCTGAGTATGTATGTGGTGTAGCTGATGGTGTTACCATACAAGCAGCTAGTTCTCAGGAGGAAAATTAAGGGAGAAACAGAGAGTTGAGGCTATCACAATTTATAAGGTATGTTGCAATTAGGCCTATTAAGATGTAAGCTTGAATGTTCCACTTTTAAGGCTACAGAGATTATTTAACTTCATCTTTTTTTTAGAAAGCAGTATATCAACTGTAAGAAGTATCTGATATTCATTGTATTCTTGACCCCAGCTATATGTTTGTTTTTTTTTTCCCCCTAAATCAGCACTAAAGACATTTTTCTGTGGCTCGGCAGCAGTACCTAAGTGGTTGTGGTTGGTAGGGACCAGTAGAACTAACTTTGATAACTCACACTGCTAGACACTGCCTTTAGCTTTCAGATCTTTGCTTTATTTAAATTGTGTGTCACCAGATCATGCTACACTGACTCTCCCAAGTCATTCGATGGAGTGTTGCTTTACCTGATCCTCCTCTGTTGACTTTTTAGTGATTTGGTTGTGCACCCTTTTGAATTTTTTTCTTTGATTGAATTATATCTCCTGTTACTACTATCTCTACTTGAGCTTTTCCTTTAAAGTTGACTGGTTTAGGTAAAAGAAGGGCTCTTGGATGCTTATGTTTTAAATCTGCAATAACTTAAAGAGATTCCATCTCCCATACATATTTGGCCATTAGCTCTGTGTGCAACTTATTCAATATAAAAGTTTTGGGTTCTTGCTGTAATAGGTTATGTGGAGATGTAGTACATGCACACAAATACATCAACATCAGGATACATATGTAGGTTTCCATTCAGTTCTTCACGTAAAATTGCATTTGATTAGTAATGTAAGCAAATTTTTATCAAGGTATGTATTTTTAGATGGAGGCATTTGTGTTGTTTGCACTTATTTCTAGTTCTTGAGTGGTGAATCGCAGTATCAACAGGCAGAGGTAACTCGTGCAAGAATTTTTTTTATTGTAGGGTGCAGATAGTGAAAAATATTACTTATTCATTCTTAGATAGACAATTTAACATTGATACTGTCTTATATGGGAAGGGCATCACATAATGAATGTCAGGGATAATGCAGTGTAGGTATTTTATTTGGACTTATAATGGAGAGAAAGTGTATTCGAGCACATGGTAAATTTCTTACCATTGTTTGGAGATGATGCGAGTTTTACTTTAGTCCAGTCATTTTTAAGTTTTTGAACATATAAGTCTATGTTTATTTATACTTTGCTTAGAAACTATACATATGGAATTACAGTTTTAAGAAAATTCCTGTGATTTATTTTTTCATTTTATTTTGTCTGTGGAAAGTGCATTTTTTAATATGCCTAAATGCAGTCAGTAAAATAAAAAGCAATGAACAGGTTAATCCCCGAGATTCAAGGATTTATAAGTTATTGATTGATACAGTAACTTTAGTTTACTGGTAGTTTTAGTGTCCGGTCCGGTATCTTGAGAGCCTCTCCTGACCTGGGTGTTATTTTCCAGGTGGCCTCCAGAGATCCGCGACCTCGGGGACACTCGCATCTCTCCACCTCAGAGGTCGCCATCGCTAGGGCACTTCTCACCATACCCGACCAATCAACTACTTATTCTCCGGCAACCCCATATAACACCTCTACTCTACCTATGTACAGTATCTCCAAAATTCCCCTTCACTCTTCTTCCGTGGTTAATAGTTGCAGTGGTACATCCACTGCCTCAAGTGTGAGCATTTCAAGCTCTTCACCCACACTCACACCATCAGTGTCGGTTCTTAGGGGTTCGTCTTGCCCAGAATGTGGTAAGATGTTCCGTGGGGATTACCACAAGTATAACCTCAAGAAACACCTGACAATCCATGCAGGGTTACGACCTTATCCCTGTCCAATTTGTAACATGGCATTCAACCAAAAGGTCTCTATGAAGCGCCATTTTGCATCTGTGCATAAATTATTAGATCCAGTGAAAACAGTTGACCAGTGATTAATGAACTTTGCTTTTAGCAGAGGAAGAATAAAGGTGGGGAAAATCTTTTGATACAAGTAAAAGATGGAGAAATATTTTCTTATTTGAATTATTGGAAGTCTAGCAGCTTTCAGAGTGAGAGGAAGGTATGTATCAGGAAAGAAGGAAAAGTAGAAAATCAAAAGGAATGTAATCTAAAAAGCAAAGACCATCCATTTCACCATTAACATAGCATCTTTTAATGCCTTATGCCTAGGAAAGAACAGAAGAATACTTAAGTCTAAAGCTTTCAAAACTATAAGCCAAAAAGTTGACCGACAATAAGTAGTACAGTACCTGGACATGCTGAAGATCATACTTGAGCTGATCAACTCGATATTTGGCATTGACTCGTCTAGCTGGTGGCTCCTTGTTGACCAAGATATCTAAGCGGTTGCAGTTGCTGTTGACAGAAACATAAAATCTATTCCTATCATGAGAGCATGTGTACACAATCATTTGATATTCACAAAAATAGAGACAATCTATGTAAATGATACACTAAATAAGAGTGCCAATTATCCTACTATAAAAAAAATCATACCTAGCACCTTAGCTTCCACAAGGCTCATGGACTATGTGATATAAGTGTTCTTATGAAGTGAGTAAAAACCCAACACAGGATGCAAAGAAGATTATTCAAAATCTCATCTAAAAACAGTAACATTCAAACAAAAAGGAGAGTTAATGAGATATTGATTTTTTTACAACAAGCAAAATGTGTGGTGAGTGCTATATGTTAGCAATGGCATTGTGGTAAATTTCATCACAGGTACTCTTGAGTAAGTAGGAAGGTAATCTCATAAATGTTCCTTAGACTAGGTTTCATCGCTTGCAAACAATTTTTTTGTCATCTGCCATACTAATGGGGCTTCATAGTCACGGAGCATCCCATCATTGATATATTTTTGCAGTCAGGGTGCATCCAGTCAGAAATATATCTTCACACAAGTTCTTGGTGACCTCCTTCCTTAACATCCATTCCCTGACACATCCATCATATATATGCTGCTAACTTTTAACAGGAAAAAATCTTTGGCATCGTCACTGCCATCAAACATGATCCTAAGCCATGGGTTATGCTACGCAATCTTCACTGCAGAATGTGTCACTACATTTCATGCCCATTCTAGTACCTAGATGCCATCTTTGATAACGAGCTGCTTTCTGGAGGCATCAATTCCACCCACACCGGAAGACAAGCTCAACAACCAGTGATGAGATGCATCTGTTCTTACCATGAATAACAAAGTTGACCTATATAGTAAAGTGTTAGCTATACAGTATGTTTTTAATGCACAGGAGATCCTAAACCACACTTTCCTGACCCAACCCATGGTTCAGAGAATTATGTCATTTACATCCCTAGCACCACTTTATGGGGCTCTTGCTGCTGCAAGGTTGCACTACAGTCAGTATCAGGAAAAAGATAGGCTCCTCTGTCAAAGCACCGCATACTAAGATTAATTTCCTGGTGTTTTACCAGAATCCACCTCCATATTGTTACACCACAGGTAAGGTCACCTTAAGCAAGGTTATATTATCAGTGAATGAAAAGGAGTAAAAACTTTAGTGGAGAACTTTTCACAACAAAAGAGTCTATCTTTTCCCTGCTATTGATTGTAATGCTGCCTAACAGCTGCAGAGGGTGTTAAGGTTGTAAAGGATATAATTCTCTGAACCATAGGCTGGATCAGGAAAGTGTGGTTTAAAATCTTTTATGCGATGAAAACATACTGCATAGCTAACGCTTCCCATACATAGGGGCAACACTGATATCTAAGGCAAGAACATATTTATAGTTCTCGGACAGCTACACCTTACAAAAATGCTCAAGAGCTTCCAAGGAGTTATTTCTGTCAAACCATATGGCGGTTAGTTCATGCAGGATCCAGGCAAGTTTATTACCGTGACAGATAACTGACATACCCTTCATGTCTTTAAAGGAACATGGGTCAATACTCTTGCCAGTCGTCAGTAATATAAACTTGTGTGTGCCAGCAGCATTAGAGAGTGTGAGAATTTTCAGTCTGTCCTTGAGTTCCCCAACCCATCATCTGCATTAAAATATTACGACTGCAGTTATTTACTGTCACTGACAAAAATCCTTCCCTTTTTCAATCCCAAAATAAATAATGCACACTAAGATGGCATGGGAGAGTTACACTGAAGATGAACTATTGAGGGTTTCACTGAGCACCAACAGCCATATTCTAAACAAAGTATATACTGTAACACAACATAACTGCATTTATAAGCATGGGCTGCAAGACTGACAACACTTACACCTCAACTATAATAAAGTGGAGTTTACGATGGATACTCCTCTAAACTTCTAGACCACTTACCACTATGATTAATCTGAAATTCTGTTTCTTTCTCTTCAATTATTAATTCTAAATCATAAGACAATGAGATAACATGTTAAATGACTTTCTCCTACTTTTTCGAGTATGAATATTTCATGAAATTTGGAAAGACATGGATGACTAACTGGCTCATACACCATGTGCATACTTACGAATGGATGGCGTCGAGCTTCTGCACTACAACAGCCTCAGCTTCACTGTACTCCTCTGGAGTATGTGACCTTTCGATCTTTACGAGGTCATAAGACGTCACTTCTTGCAAGAGACGGTTGGTGTTATGATACAATGCCTCCATGGTGAGGTGGGTAGGATATGCACACCTGATGGCAGATTATTCCGGGTAGTGTTCTTCCTGTTCAAAAAGGAATCACTTAAGTTTTTCACAGTCTAAAACACAGTTCTTTCCAAGATCAGGTTTTTTACAAATTCAACACTACAGGTTGTGCCTCTTTAATCTGGCAAACTTGGGACCTGGCCATTGCCAGACCACAGAAAATAACAGAAAACAGAAACTGACCCCTTTAAAGGCCTTTGGGTAAACACTCTTACCAATTGCCATCAGCATGGTTTTGTGCTTTCCTGCAGCACTGCCGCAACCAAGAACTGTTACCCTATCTATTGAATCCCTACCCCCAGATGGAGACTTCTCAATATATTGGGCAAGGGTTTTTCGTGGCATATGACACCAATACAGGGCAGATTCATCAGCATTATACTTTTGTTCTGGGGCTATAAGAAATGGAATGGATTGTTAATTAGCTCGGCTGCAGTGTAAACAGATTTTGGCACCTTAGCATTCCTAACAGCACCACCCTGACGGCAGATCCACAAACTAATGGCAGCAGATTCAAAACCTGTTAAACCACAGAGCACCGGATTAGAGATATACAACCTGTAATACATACAACTCATTGATATGGTTTAAAATCTTACTGCTTATCTATTTCTGATACAAACAAACAATGAGGATCTTAGTTTAAGTTACACAAAACTGCTGGCTCCTCAACAGTAAATGATTTGAAGCAGAAGGAAAAGTTAAGTTTTATGTTGAAGCAAGATATGGGTAGCAATCTTGATGCTGCCCTGATATGGTAGTTTAAGGTCTGCCATGATAGTGTTCCCTTAATTAGGCAAACGCTGACAGAAAAACCAAAGTCGTTCCACCTGCAACTGAACTTTGGCTTTAAGTTTAAACATTCTCAAGGCTGGCTTTAGAAATTCAAGAAGTGACATGACATTATATTCTGGGGTGAGTAACATTTGGCTAATGCTAAGGCAGCTGCTATACTTTTACAGAATAGGAATGTTTCTGAAGTAAAATAAGCTTACAATTAACCTTGAAATGTTCGTTACAAGACTAAAGGTACTTCGCTCATGAAGCACTCCCCTCAACTCTCAACCGCAAGACCGTAAAAAGGATAACAAAGTATGTATATCTAACAATTTCAGTGACTTACATTAGTGCGCAATGAAACAACCACTTCATTTTTACGACTTTCCTAAAATACAGACAGAAGTTTCTAATAACAATGCATTCTGAACGTGCAAAATTACATCAACTCGTTTCACTGAAAACAACTCCCTTGATACCTGTAATCGGCTGTTTTATGTGTTGAAATACCATAAACTTTCCTTTTCCAAAAAAAAAAGTCGCTGATATGATACACTTACTTCTACACGACAGCTGTCCCCAGTATTATGGGAAAATGACATACATGAGTAATCTATTTCAATATCTAGATCATGCAAAAGGTGATAGTTCTCCGATACAAAGTGTACTCACTACTTTATGTTTGAGCATTTGTTAATTATCGTGGGAAATCCATAATTAGCACCATCACCTCAACCAGAGCCTGGATATGCATCTACCCAGAGTAGTCTTCACGGGTTGTCAACACCTCACAGCCCGAACTGCTGGATTAGACCATTCGGAAGCTGTCGTAAGACATAGCCCACAAACCCATGTAGCCCCAATTGCCTAGCCATAATAGCAAGACACACGAAGCACCTACGACAAATTCAGCTATTTTCAAAACCTAATACCAATGCGGAGGTAAAATACATAACAACCTAAATGTCAAAATATTTCTGCAATGAATTCTGGCTGCTATGTTGAGGCTTTCGTAGGACCTTTCCACCAAACCTCACATTTTCCCTGATACTCACAACACTTACCAACACCTGTTTTAACAATACGAAATAAAATATAAGGTCATACTTCATACTGCTTCAAATCACTCTCTCAATACCCTAATATCCACGTAAATACCACATTACCAATAGAACATAATAAAACAATGCGGTTCCGATGCCAACATATCAAAAACTGATAATTCAACCTACAAAATAACTAATAAGTTCCATAAATAAAGCAGGTCACGTGAGCTTAATAAGTTACGTCTATAGTGAAGAATTCCTATCCAAACTTCCTCCACAGCTGAGGGATGAAGTCGATCCCATTCAACCCCTGAAGGAAGCAATATGGCTGAACGTGAGGCAGACACACACACCGTCCACAAAACATTATATAACTACCAACTGACACCATGACACTTTTAAATATATATATAAAAAAAAGACATCCAGTCACTAACTACCAACATTCCATATGAAGTTAACTACCATATATATTCTAACGATAACATCCACTAAGGGATATATATGTATAAGATCTCTATAACAAAATCAACCTAGTGAGAGAGGTCGTGGACACAAGATACAGTAAATTAGCGAGAAAATACTTGTATATCAGCTGTCTGCCTCCATCAGCTGGTTCCTTGTAAACATTGGTCTATCTGACGTGTGTCAGCAGTCAGGCAGCGTCATCTCCCAGCCAGCCAATCAGCGGCCATCCCCGAGCCTCTCCTCCAATCAGAAGCACTCATACCACACCGTCTCTTTAGCCATTATATTTTCATCCACATATTTCTATCTTAAGGATATAATAAAAAGCGAATTCTCAAAATTTTTACATAAAATAATTTCCCATTTAAATACACATTCTTTTAATAAAGTTCTATGGAGTTAAAGTAATGAATACCATACTATCTTATATCTTAAAGGAACGAAACACACACACACACACACACACACACACACACGACTGGTTTATATGAATATACATATAT
>JAUUEG010676234.1:0-12665 GCA_032361445.1 Panulirus gracilis
TCCACCTCTGACACATATATCCTCTTGGTCAATCTTTCCTCACTCATTCTCTCCATGTGACCAAACCATTTCAAAACCATTTCAAGTATAAAAGTGTTTGAATATCTTATCTTTCAATTTTGAAACAAAAAGTTTTTTGAGATAAAGAATACTCTGAATTTTTGACATTATCCTCAGAACATAGATTTCCTTTAAGAAGTCATTGTAAAAGTATTTTTCATGCTGAATGAAAAACTAGTGTTGAAATGGCGTTTAGTCTTCTTTATGAAATTCAGTTAAGCTGTTAAATGGTCAATTTTAAAATATTTTCTGTTCCTCTGCATCGTATTTACTGAGTATGTATTTGGTACTGAGGCCATTATGAAGCATATCCCATGATTAATTCAAGTATAGAAGTGTTTGAATATGTTTCAATTTTGAAACAAATAAATTTTGGAGCTAAAACATAACCTTCGATTTTTGGTACTCTTCTCAGTAAAATAGATTTCCTTCAAAAACTCATTATAAGAAGTACTTATCAACCTGAATACAAATCTGGTGTTGAAATTACGTTTTGTCCACTAAATGACAGTCAATTAAGCTGTTAAATGAAGTTCATTTTAAAATATTTCTGTTCCTTTGTATCGTATTTACTGAGTATTTATTGGGTACTGAGACCATTATGATATATTTCCCATGATCATTCCAAGTATAGAAGTGTTTGAATATCTTATCTTTCAATTGTGGAAAAAAAAAATTGGAGCTAATACATACCCTTCAATTTTTGGCACTTTTGTCAGTAAAATAGATTTCCCTTAAGAACTTACATTAAGAAGTATTGATCATGCTAAATACAAATTTCGTATTGAAATAACGTTTAGTCCTGTTAATGACAGTCAATTAAACTGTTAAATGAAGTCAATTCCAAAATATTTTCTGCTCCGTTGCATCGTATGTACTGAGTATGTATCGGTGACTGAGAGCGTTATGATATATTTTCCATGATTATCTCAAGGATAAAAGTGTTTGAATATCTTATCTATCAATTTCAAAACAAAAGTTTCTTGAGCTAAAAATTACCTTCAATTTTCATAATTTTTTCTCAAAACAATAGATTTCCTTTAAAATTTCACTATAAGAAGCATTTTTCATGCTGAATACAAATCTGGTATTAAAATATCGTTTAGTCGTCTTTATGACATTCAATCAAGCTGTTGATTGAAGTCAATCTTAAAGTGTTTCCTGCTCCTTTGCTTAGTGTTTGTTGGGTATATGTCGGTAATTGAGATCATTATGATATATTTTCCATGATTATTTCTAGTATAGAAGTGTTTGAATATCTTATGTTTCATTTTTAAAACAAAAAGTTTTTGGAGCTAAAAAATACCCTGAAGTATTACCTTCAATTTCTCGTATTTTTCTCAGAAAAATGAATTTCCTTTAAAAACTCATTATAAGAAGTACTTTTCATTTTAATTACAAATATGTTGTTAAAATAAGGTTTACTCATCTTAATGACCCTTAATCAAGTTGTTAAATGAAGTCAATTTCAAAATATTTCTGTTCCTTTGCATCGTATTTACTGAGTATATATCGGTAACTAAGAGCATTATGATATATTTTCCATGATTATTTGAAGTATAGAAGTGTTTAAATATCTTGTCTTTCAATTTTGAAACAAAAAGTTTTTGGAGCTGAAAAATACCCTGAACTATTACCTTCAATTTTTGGCATTTTTATCAGAAAAATAGATTTCCTTTAAAAACTCAGTATAAGAAGTATTTTTCATGCTGAATTCAAATCTGGTGTTAAAATATTGTTTAGTCGACTTTACAACATTCAGTTAAACTATTAATTGAAGTCAATTTTGAATATTTTCTGTGCCTTTGTATCGTATTTACTGAGTATGTATCGGATACTTAGAGCATTATGATATATTTTCCATGATTATTTCAGGTATCAAAGTGTTTGAATATCGTGTCTTTCAATGTTGAAACAAAAAGTTAAATTTTGAGGTAAAAAAATCTGAACTATTACCTTTAATTTTTGGCATTTATCTCAAAAAAAAAAAAAAACATTTCCTTTAAAAACTCATTATAAGTATTTTTCATGCTGAATACAGATACGGTGTTAAAATATTGTTTAGTCCTCTTCATGACATTCAATTAAGCTGTTAAATGAAGTCAGTTCTAAAATATTTCTGTTACTCTGCATTGTATTTACTGAGTATGTATCGATAACCGAAAGCATTATGATATATTTTTCATGATTATTTCAAGTTTAGAAGTGTTTGAATATCTTACTTTTCAATTTTGAAACAAAGTTTTTGGTGTCAAAAAATAACCAAACAGTTGAAAATGTCAGTTGGGTAGCATATGTCAAAAACCAAACCTGTTGAGTGGCGCCCCCCTTCAAATGGTGTCCAGGGCACCTGCCATACTCTAGGTACGCCACTGGGTGTAAGGCATGCATGGGACAAAGTGAATTGCAGTGATGCGGTACACAGCGTGTGATGTACCGTCATTGGACTGTGGATTTGGTGTACTTCACATGACAACTAGAGAATGGATGCGACTGAATGGAATGAAGCCATTTCTTCATCAGTTCCAGGTGCACTATTTTTCTGGAAATATGGATGTAGCTACACAGTTAGGTGCCTCAGGTAACCAGCCATGACATCACACAAACACATAATCACCTCACATGATGGAACACTTACAGACAAGTATAAGCTCCATAGTTATTCTTCAGTACTAAAATTAATTTAGCCTTTATGTTAAACAAATGTAACACTTCACAACACTTAACCCATGCAGCTCATTCTTTGTAACTCTAGATTTTCCTGTGGTGAGCACTATGAGCTAGCTCTGCCTTTTGGCAAAGTGATAGGAGCAGTAGATAGTAGTTGTAGGTAGGAGCATTAGGTAGAAACATTAGGTAGAATAGGTAGGCACATTAGATAAAGGTAGTCATTAGGAACATTAGGCATGAGTCTGCAAACACTGCACTAGACTTGCCCTCTGCTAGTGGCCATTTGAGGGTGAGGCACTAAAGGCTAAGGAGTAGCATTGTTCTTTAGTTATGTAGACTGTTTCCATGGCCACCCTTTTAGGGAGTTCCAGTTAGAACACACATCAGAGATATAGATAGATAGATAGATGAAAGTTATTGCAATGAAAGATCCCTAGCTATAAAACTGCTTCTCAAAGAAGTTTTTGAGTGCTAAACGACATAAATCAATAAATACTGTATTATAGTGTCACTTTTTCATAAAGTCTGCTGTGATCAAATTACATACTGAATAGTCCTGTACTTTGTTTCATAACACAATCTTTACTTTGTGCAAATGCAGTCTTGACCTTTGTAGAGAGTTGCAGTTACAAATCTTATTGGAAACTGTAAATGGCACCTTTTGTGCTCACTACATTACATTAGAATGAATATTTTATGCCAGCACATTCCCCATATACCACTAGACCTAATCTTAAAACAGTAAGAAAATATGAGGGATGTTATAATTGTTAATAACCTTTATCCTGAGTTCAGAATCACAGTGTTATCACAGCTGTTTACATTTACCATATCTGTTTATGTATTCACATAATTAATGTATATAAGTGAATCAGGAAATGTACATAAACAAGCTTAAAATTCAGCTGAAGTTTTCAGAGAAATATACAGCCATATAGTACCAACTTCTATCTTATAAACAATAAATGCTTTGCAAAACATAATTTGGTTGGACAGTTATTTATTCACAATTCTAAGCCTTACACAAAACCTAAAAGTCCTCATTAAAACTATCTTCTTGTACAGATTAGTCATAGCGAATAAAGAGAATAAATGTAAAATCTCAACATGTTTTCATTTTGTCTAAGCTCAAAAATTTCAAGGATATAGCTGCTATCATATATTACCTAAACCTTAATAGTCTAAAAAGTTAATCAATGAGATAATAAGCTGGTGTTCTTATATAAAATACCTCACAACAGTGGATGATCCCATTATCTCTCATACGAGTCATTATTGAATATATCAAAAGAGGCATAATGAAATATCTAGTGGGATGAGCGTTGATTATTTACAAGTTCAGTTATTTTATTCTCAGCAAGTGATAATCTCTGCTCTAAGATTACAAGAGTCTGAGTGATGGTGGAAAGCTGCGTGTTGATATGCTCGAGCGAACCTTTCACTTCCTGTAAACTTGTGGCCATGTCCTCATCTGCATTTCCACTTGTTGTCTGATGGAGAAAAGTAATAATACTTGAAGTCTTTAGCAACTACATTTATACCATCAGAGAAGTCAGTGTTACCTGTCAGTCATGATTCTGCCAAAATTTTTTTTGAAAACAAGTTAGTGTACATAATGATACGTTTCCTAAAGCCTGTTTTCTTCTATTTCTATTCTATTCTATATCGTTGATGCCTGTTCCATCCAGAAACTTGTATCAAGGGAGTGGCCATGGCAAAAGACTTTTCACTTATCTCTGACTTAACATGCCTCCCATGATTACACCATACCGCACATTCTTCCATCATTTCTCTCCCTTCAGTACTCTTCCACTTCATTTACCCATGTTATGGGTGGTCTTCCTCTCACACTAGTCCCTTAAGTCATACTATCACTATTATACACTCTCCTGTTCCATAATTGAACTATCTAAAAGAAAAGTTTTAAAAAAGTATATGAAAAAATAATTAGATATTGAAGGCGAGCAAGTATGAATATGTAAATGTGTATATATGTACGTCTGTGTAAGTATATGTATGTATACACCTCAACATAGCATTATGCATGAAAGGGCCGACACATAACCCTATGACTAATTCCAGCTCACTACCCCTTGCAGCCAGAGTGCTTGAAGTTTCTTTGGCTGTCAAGCATCAGGCAGTGATGAGAGGGGCAGAACTATAAGCATGCCAAGGGAAATAACCACAAGTTGTATCATTAGTGGAAAGTTGATAAATGCTGTTGGTCTATCCGAGTTTGTTCCATTCTGATACCCGACTGCCAAAGGCTTTCATGCTCTCTAGCCACAATGGGGAAGCGAAAGGACTTGACAAAAGAGCAAATGGCTTTAATTATTAGTTTGTATAAGGCACAGAAGCCAGTAAGGGAAATACTGAGAATTGTCAGTGCTAGTGTCCAATCAATTCAGGTATGGACATAATAAGATTTCACAACAGCAGAGGTAAGGCAACACCAGCACTTAAGGAAAAACCCAGGAAGGCTCGGAAGACTTCACCAGGTACACTTGCCATCCTGAAACGTCGGCAAGAAGCTAATCCACGTATGTCAGCATGAAAATGAAAAGAAAAAACCAAGACTGATTGGTGGTGTCAGTAATGACCGTTCATTGACACATCCATGATGACCTGCACTTCAGCTGCCATCACGCCTGAAAGAAGCCCCTCCTCACCATTATGTAGAGGTACCCTAGGATCATGTTTGCCAAAACATAACTACACTGGGATAAGACCAAGTGGAAGCACATGCCATGGAGTGACGAAGCCATTTTTTGCATGACTGGGAACCGTGTTATCATGTTTATCAGCAAGTCAGAAGTGACCTTCTAGATCCCAAGTACATTTTTAGTACTGTTAAACACCCTGATTCTATCATGGTTTAGGGTTGTTTTTCTTATTATGGAATTGGTGACCTTGTCATACTGCCCAGACATCAAAGCATGAATCAGCACAACTACCTCGAGCTACTGATGGGCTATTTACCAGACTTTTTTCAGAAGTGCCATGTGGACGTGTTCATGCAGGATGGTGCTCCTTGCCATGTGGCAAAATCTGTGAAGCAGTGGCTTACTGACTGTGGGATCCACTTCATCAATGATTGGCCTGGAAACAGCCCAGACATTAATCCGATATAGAATTTGTGGAGCATCATGAAGCACCAAATTTCAGGGAAGGGTACTAGCAGTGTCCCCAAGCCTGAAGCGGCCATTCGTGAATAGTGGCATAATTTGGACCCACAGATTCTCAAGAACTTGGCAGAATTGGTGCCTTCGAGTATGTATAAAAAGGAAATGGAAGCAAATTACGTATCAACACTGTATATAAATAAAAGTAATGAAGCAAATTACAAAATAGAGCTACATGTGCATTCTTCCAGTCCTCATGCACCACACTGTGGATGACAGATCTATTAATAAGATTACTAAAGCTCATATTGGTGAAAAACAAGGTGGATTTAAGAGAAGAAAGGGGTCTGCAAACCAGATTTTAGGACTTAGACAGGTAGAGGGGAATGGAGTAAAGAAAATGTATGTAACATTTATGGTTAATGAACAAGAAAAACTTACAATGAAAGGATACTGGGAAGTTCTGTATATGGTGTACATGAAAGACTTCTGAATCTTTGAACCTTTTATAATGGCAATGATTTTAGTGCATGAGCAGACAGTCATGAGTGACTACTTGACATGAAATATGAATGTGTCAGGGTGATGAAATTTCATCATAGGCATCTAAAGTATTCATGTATGGAGCACTATGAGTTACCCAGTAACCAAAGAATAAGCGAATAATTAAACTAACTTGTTGTGGTATACCTCTTACCTGGTTTTCTTTTTGACCACTGAAATTTTGAAAAGTATTAGGCTTGGAGTGACTTTCAACAGTGGTTACTTCCTCATTTTCTGAATCATCTGGTGACACAGCAACAGTTACATCCAGTGGCTGACTAAAGTTGGCATCCTCTGTTACCTCCAATGCAGGACATGGCTCCACTGGCTTGAAATTTGTCTTCCAAAGCATCACCTTTTGTGATAGATAAGTTTTACATTAAATCATATCTAATGAATTGGTACAATAGCATTTACATGAATACAATTATCTATCTATGCTTCTTTCCAAACTGATATTTTCTTTATTTAAAGAGATGCAGCACAAACATTTGAGTAATATTTTTCTGCACCATGTTCTTTTAGGCCAAATAGTAATATCGATAAAATGCGAGGTAATATTTTGAATACCTCTCTGTATCTTTCTTTTATGTGCCATTCTTACATTTACAGTAAAGTCCTATACAAATTCTACACCAAGCATCATAATTACTCATTTTCTCGTCATCCAAAACAGTGCGATGTTCAGTCCCATGTTCTACCATCTTGTCTCCACACTATATTTGGTCTCCTCCCTTCATTTGTCTTTCTCATCTTAAATATATTCTGCTGGTCATTCTTCTTTCTGGTATTCATTCTTCATGTCCAAACCACCCAATCACACTTTTATTAAAAAAGAATACGTTATCATCTTTTAATGTTCATATCTCTCTCTCGCTTCATCTTGACTTAACATTGCCCTTAATGAAATTACCTCAATCATCATTCTCTATTAAACAGCCCCATGTTATAGAAAAGTTTCTCTGAGCTATAAAAGAACTATATCAATCCTTCAAGTATCACATCACTTCTACAAGTGTTGTTTTCTTTTCCATATATGTTCAAGGCTTCCTACCTCAACAAGGTAGTGCCATGAATAGACTAACAGTGGCTTCATTTTGCTCTCATTTAAGCTGCTATGTATAATGCACTTAGAGCCCAACACCTACAGTCAAAATTTACAAACTATCCATGTTTTCTCCTGTCCATTTCGTATGATGGAATACAAACAGAAAGACAGAACTGGATCCTTTCAAAGATACTTATGACAGGAAGATCAAAAATTTTGAGATTAGTAGAGTTGGAGTAGAAAAGAAAACAAATGACTTGAGGAAAAACACCTGTAAACTTCATATATAATTAAGGGGGCAAAAATATCATCAGCCACGGACTTGAAGTGTTTGTCTATTCTATTAAACATACCTATGGTGTTTCTTTCAAATGCACTAACTTCCTTACCCTGTCATTGCTTAATTAGACTTTATGTATTGTTCTCAAACATTTCATTTCCAACATATTCATCCTTTTCCATACAATTTCATTGATATCCCATGCATTGCATCCATACAACAGCAATGGAACAACTATACCTTCTTGCATACCTATTTTTGCCGTAATTCCTCAGTGCTACCAAATCCTTTGCTTCCTCACCACCCTTACAACTCATCTCAGCTTCCATGGTTCCATTTGCTATAGTGTTCACCCCAAGTATCTAAAACAATTCATTTCCTACAAGTTTTCTCCATTCAGACACGTACCTGAACTAACCAGTTTCTTTGCGCTGCTAAACCTAAATGTTATGCTGTTATTCACACATACTCTTAACTTTCTCCTTTCATACATTTTCCTAAACTCAAGACACCAACTTATGCAGTTTCTCACTCATATCTGCCATCAGCATCGTGTTATCACCAAACAGCAACTGATTACCCCCACCCCCCCCATCAGATTACATATCTTAAACAAACTTGGATATTAAGACAAAATAGAGATGGAAAAAATACCTGTTTGTCTTTACCTCCCGATGCAAAGTATTCGCCACTGAATGCAAATCCACAACATGTAACTGCCCCTTGGTGTCCATGTAGGGTATATATGGGTCTTCCCTCCAATAAGTCCAGTAGCTTTAGAGTTCCATCTGCTGAGCATGTCATCAAAATGTGGCCTGGGGGAAAAAAAAAAATGTTCAACATGAATAAAAGCACCTGATTTGAACTCTTCAGCTCAAGGACAGATTAACTTCCTTAACAGCTACCTAAGTAGCATATTTAGTGGAAATGTAAAAGAAGAATTACAAATAATTTAGAGAAATAAGAGGATGACAAGCCACTGGAGAGAACAAAAAATTTTACATACAGAAAATTAAGTCGGTGCATGTTTAATGAACATTTCTGAAGTTATGCAACACTGTCCTAGTGTACCTATGTACAAGCAAAAAAATGATCTTGGTACATATTAACATCTGGTAGTATAGTTCATATGATATGAAAAATGCAAAATTAAAAAATATGCTGGTGAAAAAAGGTGTTAAACTATATGATAGAACCATCTGAGGATTTAAGTGAAGATTTTAAAGGATCAATTCAACATTTCTGAATCTGAGCAAGTCTTCTCCACAATTCAAGTCCAGTCACTGACCAAAATGATACAAACCTTAGGCAATAGCTTGTCAACATTATATCAAAACTGAAAAAGTCAACCAAAAAGTTGCCAAGTGCTAACTTCAAAACAATCATTGACAAAGTACTACATCCTAACAGCACAGGCTCAGGACTGCACTCCCATTAATTCCACGTAAATCAGTTATTCCACTGTTAACAAAACTAGTGACAAGGTTACAGAGTAAGAAAAAGAAAAAACATTTATACATTTAAGTAAAAAGATGTGCTAGTAAGCATAGTCTAATTGAGATGGCAAAGCAGCATTTGCTGAAATGGACTAAGCATATGGAAATAAGCCTTTCTGATCCCTTATAAAGGAACTGCAACTCAAATAAAAAGGCAGGAATTACCTGAAGGGTGAAAGGAGAGGCGGTGGACAGGACCAGAATGAGCATCATAATGTTGCAGTAACTTTAGTGTCCGGATGTCATATATCTGAAGAAAAAACACTAAAAGTTACTCATTTCTTCATCTTCCAAACTTTTGTTTATTATGTCATTAACAAGGAAAGACCTACAGTAAATCATGATAACAATGAAACATATACATTGCTTACTTACATATAAATACATATGTATACAGAAAAGAAAAAAGAGGTTTGTGGGCATTACTTGCAGGGAAGAAGTGTGAGAAATTGAGAAATGTATGAGAGAAAACAGCAGGGATTGAAAAAGTGGGCAAATGAGAGCTGGGGTGGGCAAGTGTATGTACATGTATTTGTATATATATGTATATGTAAGTGAATGTGCATATATGAATATATATGCATACATGAGCAGAGATGGCCTTTCTTCACCTGTTTCCCTGTGCTACCTTGGTAAAACAGGAAAGAGCAATCAAATAAAAAAATGTAGTAGTTCATGGGAACATTAGGTAGGAGCATCTGAAAAGACTGCATTAGCATTATCCTCTGATAGTGGCCTGTTCAGGATGACACACAAAAGGCTAAGAAGCAGCCCTCATGTTCGACAGTTATGGAGACTCTTTTGCTGTGGCCACCCCATTGAGGGAGTTTCCAAAGGGAATGGGTGTCAGATACAGTTAGACAGATATACAAGTTTATTGAGTCTACCTGGTAACCTGTATGGAAGAGTGGTGATTGGCAGTATAGTAGAAAGCAAAGAGCATCAGAGTGGGAAGGAATAATGTAGTTTCAGGAATGATAGATGTGTAGATCAGGTGTTTGCTTTGAAGAGTTTGTGTCAGAACTACCAAAAGAAACAGAAGGATATGTATGGGTTGAAGAATCCACATTGATAGGGTTGGTAGAAATGCTTTGCTGATGTTATGAGTACATGGTGTGGAAAGACAGCTATTAGAAGCAGTGAAGAGTTTTTACCAAGAGGTGTGTTTGTGAGTAGGTAAAGAGGAGGGCGAGTGGTTCCAGGTGATGGTTGGTCTGTGGCAAGGGTGTGTGACATCACTTTCTTATCAATGGCCTGTTTTGCACCTCACATCCATACAACACAGTCAAGACTACTATAAATTTAAACATACCCATCTTTGCCCTAACAGACAGTAGCTTCTCATATCACACACTCCTCAATACACCCACAACCATAACCTCTCTCTTACCCTTGGGTTTAATTCAGCTTCCACGGTTCAGAACTATTCACTCATGGGCATCTAAAGAGATCCACTAACTACTGGTACTCTCTATTCAAACTCACATTACAAATGACCTATCTCAATTCCCCTGCTACATTTTATAACCTTACTCTTACCTATAGTAATTCTCAACTTTCTCCTTTCACACTTTTTAAAACTCAGACACCAGCTTCTGTTGCTTCTCAGTCTAGTCTGCCACAAGAGGTGTGTAGAAATGGTTTGGAGTGTATGGAGAAAATGAGTGAGAAGAGGTTGACAAGGACATATGTGTCAGAAGTGGAAGGGACAAAGAAGAGGCAGACCAAACTGGAAATGGAAGGATGAAGTGAATATAATTTTGAGTGATAAAGGCCTGAACATGCAGGAGGGTGAAAGGTGTGCAAGGGATAAAGTGAATTCAAGCAACATGGTATACAGGGGGCAAAGTGCTGTCAGTGGACTGAGCCATTGTATATGAAGTATTTGGGGGTAACCATGGAAAGGTTTGTGAGGCCTGGTTTGGATATGGGGCTTTGGTTTTGGTGCAGTACACGACAGCTAGAGAATGGATGTGAGCAAATGAGGCCTTTCTTAATCTGTTCAGGCACTGCCTTGCTGACATGGGAAATGGCAATCAAGCATGAAAGAAATATGTGTAAAATGTATCAAAAATAAAATCCACCTTAACGGAATTATCTGTATTAGCTGCAGCAATACAGGTGCCTGATGGGTGGAAAGCAACATGGTTTGATGAGCCTTTCAGTTCTGGGAAGCTGTGTATTGTGCTTGCAGTCTGTACATCATGAAGTTTGATTGTTTTGTCATCTGCACAAGAAACAAGCATGTGTCCATCAGGAGAAAATCTCACACATCGTACCTGAAAAACATTTAAGTATATAACATTAACATTTCCAAAATCTTATTCTATCTCTTATGTTGCTTTCATGCAATTCCTGAATTTACCGTGGTACTTTGGATATGTTGAAATTGTTTGTACTGACGTTTTTGTCTGTTTGTAGTGCTACTTTCTAACGTAGGAAATAGCAAACTGAAAACATAATAGGTTTACAAATATATAAAGGATTTTTGGAAAACAGCAGTAATTGAAAATTTAACAACTAAATATTCAAAATGATGCATTGTTTGACAAAATATTTCTACCTTCAATACTTAAGGAGAAGATATTTGGTAAAACAAACCCAGTTGGTATGTGTAGGCAATGAACAGACGAATTTGTGTCTGTGTACACTCCAGAACTTGATTGTCTTATCATCAGACCCTGTCACCAACTGCTGACCATCTGGGGAAAAATCCACTGATCGAACAGTTGCATTGTGTGCACGAAATACTGTTGAATCACCTGGAATGACAAAACATTTAACTTCATTTCATATATGTTTACCTAATCAGGTACAGTGAGTGAACATTCTATCTTCAATGTCTTATATTTTCAGTGGTAATACTTATAATTATTCAGTCACTGCCTAATTAAAATATTCTACCTATATCAGTATAATCTTTCCACTTAGTCTTCTGTTTCTGCAAAGCCTTGGTATCCCTCATTCCTAATACAATTCACATAATTTTATTCACATTTTTTTCACTGACTATTATATGTTTTTGTCTATACAAGTTCCTAAATTTCTAAAAACTTTTGTTTCATATATTTTTGTATTTTAACACAAATATATAAAAAGGTTAACTTTATACTAGCACAAATATATAAAACATGTCAACTTTATACTAGCACAAACTGAAAATAAACAAAAGTATACAGTCTTCCCTATACACTTGTGCAAAGACAGACATACTTGTAAGTGACCTTCTCACATCTGCACTTATAAAAGTTCTTTACAAAACAGAGAACAAAATTATTTATAACATGAATTTCATACCAAAGTTAGCTCTGTACACCTCTGCTTTTACATCTATAAAGATAAGTAAGCATAGATACACAAGACCACCTGCAATACTTCTTTCTAAGCAGTTAAACTTAAAATTTTTAGAATAACCACCTCTAATGTTGGGAATCCAGAGCCTGACT
>JAUUEG010676343.1:0-12661 GCA_032361445.1 Panulirus gracilis
GCTTGTAAAGTGTTAAGTTACATCCAAGTTTCAGTTACAAATAACTCAACGACTTTTCTCAGAAAAGTATATTACAATTTTTGACCGAAGAAACGCGAAGAAAGGACTATCGCTAAGAACCAGTGGTGTAGAAAACGGAGTGGGGCAGGAGTCTGTGGTTATCACTCGCCTCTGGCTTGATCGACAGGCGGAACAATGGCGATGTCCGGCCGGGGCCGGTGGCACAATATTCCCGCCTGGGAGCCACAGGGCGAGGCTTCCCTCCTGCAGGAGGACCCACCCACCCACACATCTTCCTCCGCTCACTCTCTCCTGCTGGTGGCTCATGATCGCCTGTGGTTGTGTTATGGTGTGTGTGTGTCTGTGCGCGCGCTCTCCACTCCCTAAATCAATCTGAGTCAATCACTTGCCAGTAACATAGTTTCGTCATGTTTACGGTATTTGATAATACACAGGATAGAACAATATAGAACTTATGGAATATTGACGTAATCGACAATCCCAATAAAGCTAAGGATAATTTATCGACAAGAGTCTCTCAAGAAAATATACAGAGAATATTAAATATTTTGATCTTTTCTTCACGACTCAAGAACAAATAACCTAGTCATATCTTCATCTTCATTCCTGCTTTTCGTATTTTCTTTATATATTTTTTCCCCAAAGAATCCTGTTGCCTGGAGCTATATCTGGCAGTAATTGGAGGGTGGCGTGCATCTGGCATCTCATTCCCGCGGGTTTCCACGTTCACGGGACCATACAGGGCTACCCCACACTCCCCATTAGGGCCGAGTAAATACGTGTTCCGAATGAGAAATAAGATAAAAACCAGCGAAATTTTACTGACACTGCTCGCTTCCCCTTTGAATTCTATGGCAGAGTCCGAAGTAGAGATGTTAAGTGTCGCTGGAAGATATGGAATGACTGGCAGGAATATGGCTGGCGCGTCGCGGCCTACTCTTGTTCCAGTACTTTCCTGGCAAAGATGTGTTCCAGTACTTTCCTGGCAAAGATGTGCTCTAGTACTTTCCTGGGAAAGATGTGCTCTAGTACTTTCCTGGCAAAGATGCGAAAAATAAAGATATTGTGACTGTTCTTCTTATATATATTTTCATATATGATATCTTCGATGTCAACCATAGTTCACGTGTGTGATGATCAATAATCAATGATATAAGTCAAATGTGATCTTCAGACATATGTGAGGTTTAACTTTACCACCAATTGCTCGTTTCTACAAAAAGAAAAAAAAATCACTCGCGTATCAAACAGGTATACAGGTCTTGGCAAATCTATAAGCACCACCGAAGAGGTCACGAGGTTCTTTACCTCACACCCTTAACGCCCCTTACCCCCCTCAGGACCCCGTAAACTGCAATCTTTACTGCTTTTCACCTTACCCAGCACGCCAGCGACTTTCTTATCTTTTATCCCACTCGCAGATATATCAACACGAGGCACTCCATCTTCACTAAGGATAAGCTCTATATAAACAGCTTCATGACCAACCATATCTGACGATACAGCAAAACAGTTTTTTCTTATCAGAACCTACGTTTAACTTGTCCTTCTTACAACACATTCCAGTGTTACCACCATATTCTGATGGCCTTCCGTCGTCTCAATCAACACAGAGTTATATACCCACAACATCCACACCCTCCACACTTTTCCATTTTCGTCCGTCTTGCCCTTCCTGCTGTACCTACATTTCCTGGAAGTCCTTCCTCGGAGCCCCTTGCATGAAGACAAACGGCCCTGGGAACACGACACACCCTGTCCCACCCAAGCCTTATCCACCTCAGACCTCTCGCTCAGGTCCCCATTTTCCTGACATGTGTCTAACTCTGTAGAATTTCTTTACCGTCTTCCAGTAACTTTTCCCACACTATCAAGATCTGAAACTCTACACTCAGTCTATTCCTATCATTAATTTCACGAGAGTCTTTAATCTACATATGTTGTAGGTGCACTTTCCTTTCAATTTTCTTCTCCATAATTCAGTCTCATCCATATTCCTTTATCTTCCAATATTTCAGCTCCCCTTCTTACCCTGTCTCTTCCCGATCTTTACCCTTCGTGTCTTTCATTGATATCTGACATCTTATTAGCTAGTGACTGGTCTCTGTAAACAGCATCACCAGCGGTCCAGCTCTGTGGCCAGTCTGGAGGCTGCTGGTCAGCCGAGCCTCACGGTCGTTTCATTAGAATTAATTACCTTTCTTGTCAACAATTAAGGCGGTATTATGTGCATTATTAGCGTAATATAATATGCAGAGGCTATTTTCATGCTTGCATTAAAGATGACTGACATGGATTATAGTAATTTAACTTGACTGTCTATGTATTAAGTCTGTTTATACGTGTTATATCTATATATGCGCACGAGTATTGTACAACGGTTCCTATGTATGTATTGCTTCTTATCTATCCAATATGACACAACTTAACGATTTCGTGCATATGTACGACTACGGCTGATGTTACTCATGTAATATCTAAAATATCTCGTTGTCACCATCTTCTTAAGCAAGTCAGCCCAAGCGTGATGGAGGGAGATCATTAAGACGCATCAGGGTGGAGCTAAACGTTGGAATATTTTCCCTTAATGGCCATTACTGTGGGAAAGATCATTTGAAGTCCGGGGCTGGAGCAAGTGTCAGGGTATCGTGTTACGGTCATCAGTCAGCCTCACACACTCTCCTAATGCCTCAGACTCGTGGCCATTGGCATGATCAGTAATTTGCTTTTCCATCGTTGTTACAACTGTTTCTTCTGCAAAGGTATCATCTTAATCAATGAAACGCTGAGGGCAGCTCCATCCTCTCATATTCTACGTTTTCACTTCCTGCCCAGATTATCATTTCCACGTAACTATACTTCATACAACCTTTACTATTTCACCATTTAACAAAATAGCAAAAATTTCAGTCTTTCAAACACGGGAATCTTATTCATGGTTGCAATTTTTCCAAATATATCTTGTAAACAATAATGATACTGAATACTGATGTGGTCAGCTGTTCGTTCTATTTCGCCAACATTGCAGCATCATCTGCCGACGGAAAAATGAATATATAATTAACTATAAAACATTTGTACATATCCGTCGTCAACAGATAAGTGCGATTCCATGGAGTTTCGTCGATGAATTTCACACACAGAGTCTGAGAGTTTTTCTGCCTGAGATGAATATTAAACAACGCATCACTGCAGATTCTAAGCAACAACTGCTGGCTGCTCAGCCTGTATTTCCTAACATCCTTCATTTGCATATATATGAATTAAATATATGAATCATTATCATGTAGATCATTATCAACGTAACGTTGGGAATATAAAGAAGTATTGTGATCAAATGGGTCTGTCTGCCCATCATGTGTGTGCTTCTATGCCTGTCCGGCAATTCATCCATTCGTCCGCATGTTAGTTTGCCTATCCATTGGTCTATCTGAACCTTCATCTGTCTGTCGGTCTGTCTCTCCTTTTGTCCATCTGTCTGTCCATTTTTTCTGCTAGTCCATCTATCCCTCCACTCTAATTGTCTGTCCCTGTTTCTATCCGTCCATCTGTCCTTCCTCGTGTCCGTTCCCAGTCCCTTCTGTCCATCCATCTGTCCGTTCGATGCAGTATCATCATTCGTAAGTCATGCTTGATATTGCTTAATAAAACCGTGATGGTTTGTGCTTCTTGACCCACGTTCCTGGCTGGTGTTACTGTACACACAGACAGTCTGGGTACCATCTCAGCACGTGACGTCAGCAGACGACTACTAATCAAGTCTGGAAGGCGGCAATAACTGTGTTTTCTAATTATCTGAGAATTCCCAGCGACATGCAATAAATCCCGTCAAACAAAAGTTTTAATTAGATACAGAAGAGAACATGGGATCTCGGTTCGTAAGTTTTTGGGTCTTCTTGGACTTACCCTGAGTTGTGTACTCACACATGACTCCACCACGCGTCATTAACATAAAACAATGATCTGAATATCTGGAAATAAAACTTTTAATGTGTGTCAAAAACACAAAGTTTTCTTAGCGTTCCTCTTCTTCTGTACCAGGAACTATATCTCTTTGTGTGTGTGTGTGTGTGTGTGTGTGTGTGTACAACCATGAAGTGGGAGGCAGTGTTTGTGTTGGACACACTCCCCTCCACATGTACCCGAGACAGATATCTTTTAAGCTACAGTTTTGATACTTATTCCCTCTTTTTGTCTTCTTCATTTTTCTTTCTTTTTTCCATCTATTGTGTCTTTTCATCATCCAGAAGCCTTTATCATCTCAAGCATTGTTCTCTATTCTAACATCATAAATCATAACACTGATCAGCAAGTCTCGCAACTCACTCTTTGGAACTTCTACATATCATGTCTCCAGTTTCCTCTCCCTCTACACAACATCTCAATTTTTCCTCATTCTTAATCCAGGACTTCCAAGCTTCCCCTATCCATTTCCTTAACAGACCATCTACATCATTAGACAATAACCTATCAGCTTCCTAACATATACGCAATCCACTCATTTCCAGGCAAGTCCTCTTTACACAATTAATCTCAATATTTCCTCGTTCCTTCATTTCTCATCCATAAAGGCGTGCATAACTACTCCCTCCTTCTCCATGAAATGACGATACCGTGCCTGTTCGCTTCCTGCTCCCTTACCCTCTGTCTGTACATTTTCTGGCCCATTGGTTGTACGCTACCTGGTGCCTCAGTCTGTGCTTGTACACTCCACTGTTCAAGGGTCCTTGCAGATACATTTCCTGAACTCTGGATCCCTGCTTGTACACTATCAGATCCTCGCCTTTACACTCGCTGAGTATTAGAATCCCTTTCTGCACACCTCCCGATCCTACATCATCTCTTTGCATGTAAGGCGTCGGACGTGGGTACTGGAGGAGCCGTAGGACATGGGTGCTGACGAAGGCGTCTGACTAGGGTGCTGGTGGAGGCGTCTGACGTGGGTGCTGGTGGAGGCGTCTGACGTGGGTGCTGGTGGAAGCGTCTGACGTGGGTGCTGGTGGAAGCGTCTGACGTGGGTGCTGGTGGAAGCGTCTGACGTGGGTGCTGGTGGAGGCGTCTAGGGACGGTCACCACATGTTTTACCAATGGCTTTAGTTGCGACGACCCTCATGATGCTTGCATGAGGGACCAGAGTTATGCAGAGGACGAGGAGGGAAGGAGGAAGGAAGAGAGGGAGGTAAGCAATGAAAAAGGGCATGGGGAAAAGAGAAGGGATATGAGGAATGGAGGAGGGTTAGCAGAGAAAAGGAGGATAAGGAGGAATAGGGAGACAAAGGAGAAAAAAAAGGCAAGGAGAACGAGATAAGAGTAAACATGAGAGACAGAAGGACGAGGCCGAGAGAAGGATATGGAATACATGAAAGGAAGATGTGGCTTAAGGGAAACTAAAGCGAAAAGAGATGGGAGTGGGATGGCTGGCTGAAAAATTGGTAAATATTTCTTTCTAATCAAGGAAGCATTCGAGTGCGTCCTTCATTATACACCTACATACACATGTCAGCTCATCCATGAACCTTGGGTCCCTAAGAACTCAATCCATGGCTTGCTCACTTCCAGGCGAATGACCGTTGGTTCAGAGGTTTCCAGTTCTGACAACTGAGAGAAGATAAACAAACGCAACTCTCGGCGCGAATGTAGATTATGTAAACGTACAACAAGTTACTCAGTGTCTATTTACTGGAGTTGATCGCTCTTACCAAAACACCCTTACCGGTCGAACTGGGAGAGCTCCACGCTACCATCCACAACCCATCCCTCCTCCATTTATCAGAGAATTTCCCTTGCCGTATAAACCTCCTTTGTCAAAGGACAGCATTCCATGTGATGCTTTGGAAGGCCAGCTAGGCTATGATCGCTATCATAGCCTAGAAGTTAGCCTTCCCGTCTTCCATGCGAAAGGTCCTGGGTTCGAATCCTGGCCGTTGGAGGGTATTATGTGTTCTATGAAAGTGTGCATTCGTATGCACTATATTCGTATATATTTATATGTAATATATTTAAGTTCTAACGATGACGAAGAGGGAAGGATTAGATTAGCAGCAGACAACGATCAGTGTCGGACACCTGATTAGACAAGAGATCAACACGTAAACGGCGGATTAAAGCGTTTAGTGAATCAAAAGTCTCCGGATAATAGTATACTGTCAATATCGGAGTCGCAACGACCACGCCCTTGGACGGAGGTGTAAGACTTTGAAGCCAAGACATAGCCCTAAGACGCTACACTTGAAGATCCACAATCGCTCACCTTCAGTCCTGCTATTTTGACGCCAACACCTCTTACTCACTGGCTTCCATACGGAACCGATCCATCAACACACTTGGCCGTTGGGCGGAACATCAAAACCGCCGACGGAGATTATGTGCATGAGGATGGGTATGTTTTTTTTTTCTAGCATCAGTGGGGTTGGAGAAGGGTGTGGTTTGGCAGGTGAATGTTACAAATCCTGCTTCTTGTCTTTGTTACCTGTGAAATCCCATTCTAATGCACTATCTTGTTGAAACAAATTAAGCTGAATTCTGTTACATCCCGTATACTTCCTGAGGTATTAAAAATTCGCAAGATTTATATGTTATAGATTATGCCCCTGAGTATGAGGGTGTTCTGGTAGCAAAGACTATTCTGAAACAAGATATAGCTCCAATGGTAGATCAGAAGACACTTGAATCATGCCCTGGTCAAAAATTTGGGTGGAAGTCTTGAAGGTGGAATAGGTAGGAAGGCTTCACTGTAGGTGGAATCTGCACTTGCTGAATTGGCAGGATAATGAGGCTTGAAGAAAGAGTCAGTCCTAAGCAGCTTCATCTATGTATCTTGGCCAGACTAAACCTGATGTTCCTCACAGTTTCATACTAGGTATTGTCCCCCTTGCGTTTTACTGGTCAATGAATTGACGAAAGTATCAGTGGCAGCCAAAGTATCATCAAATTTCACTCCGATGGGGTCATGCATGTCCTCCTCCTCTTCTAACTCTTCCTGAAAACTTTCTTGATCATCTCCATATCAGTGAGGTGGTGGTACCCAGGCATGTCAGTATCAATCTTTAATTACTGCTTGACTTGTTCCATCTGTACACAGTCCCAGCTTGATCAACACTTTAACTGTAACATAACTTTTTTCCTTTCCCAGGGGTCCCTTCTATCTTTACAGGGCTTCTGTAGCCGGGATCATAGCTCATAACATGTTGTGATGTGTGTGCGTCTATAACCAAAGAGTGCAATGAGGGCATGAAGGGTCTTCAGATATGTTAAAACAGGGTCTTAGTGATGGGTTATGTCCAGAACATAAACAGGAGTGTGTGATTTGTGTTTATGTGTGCAGAGTGCAGTATTTGAAAGGTGCATATACATAGTTGGTGGGTCAGATGTTTAGTGTTTGTTGGAAAAGTGCCATGCGCATGATTGTCAGAATTATATTTGTTAAGGGAAGCAGGATATGTGAGTAGAGGTTAATGAAGTGTGAAGCAGGGGTAAGCTTTTTATTTCTACTTGGGGTTAGTGATTAGTTATAGTGGTTTAGGTGGTGGGGGTCTAGTGCTGTTGCAATAAGACCCCTCCCACCCAAACCACTCTATAGCTAATCCTGCATGAATCCACTTTTTAAATGCAAAATGATTCATATGAAAACAGATTTCTTTTAACCATATCTTTTAAGGAGAAACAAAGTTTAGGATTCAGCCCCAAGACTCTTATTTCAACACTACATCACAGTTAAACAAGGCAGATAAATAATTCTTTTTTTTGTTCTTCTGCATGCATATCTTTAATTCTATCAGAATATCTTTTTAAAGTGTTTTTATCTTGTATTTTTTTGCCATGCAATGGTAGGTAGACTTTCCAATTGCTGTAGTATATGGGGTATAACTTGGGCAAAATCTTTCTTCTGAAATCCAGGTTTCTGCAGCACCTTGTTCTAGCTAAGTCAACAGGCATTTCCAGGAACAGAATACCTAATATCAGTTCAGTTGAAAACTGCATTCTTGATGTTGTTGTTCTAACGGTTATGCAGAGTTTGTTTGATTCTGTTTTTCTCCACCTCAAGGCTGCCATGGACCACATATTACAGGTCCAAATGCTATCTCCTGCAGAACTGCTTAGCCAGCATAATTATTCTCTGATTCATTGACTTAATTTGGGGGTGGGGATGTTGGCAGACAAGAATGATGTCATGTATGTGTTGTACATGATAATTCATATGGCTGGAGGTTTGTTGAGTGGGAATGGTTGACATTCTGGGTGATGGTATGGTCCAGGTTCGATTCATGGTCTTTATATAAACAATAAAACACAGAGCAACTAACTGACTAAGGAATAAAACAACAAATCAATCAAGAGAAAGGTCATAAAAGATAAGAAGACACACTCTTCCAACAAAAAATACTGAATGAAAATAACAAGTAAAATTACACGCATAGAGCATTGAGACATTCAGTTAATTGTATGACAGAGATGAGGCTAAGATGAGCTCTCGCAAATGTAAAACTACGCGCAAATGCATAATCACTGACAAAAGGAAGACTCGTACATGTCTATGAGTGTATGTGCATGTATGTGTGATAACTTAATTTTGCATTACAGGAAACTCCATCTCTATGACTTTACAATCATACAACTTTTGAGCTTTTGATGATTAGGTGATTTCAATGCTTCTTCACTCAGCTTGTTCAATTCATTCTACTACCATATGTTTCTTTACAACATGTCTTACTTTTTCCAGCTTTGTTTCTCATTGCAGCCTCTTGCTTATACTTTCTGTTTATTTCAAAGAAGGAGCAATATTTAAATTGTCAAGTAAGGAACTTGAAAACTAATTTTGTCTCCCTATTTCCTTCACTCTTCCAACATAATCTAGTCCAATGCTGTTATCCTCTTTGTAGACAAGCTTCTTTATTTCAACTTAAGTCATTGTTACCTAAAATCAGACATCTGTCATATCTATAATGTATATGTCTTCTCATATGGGGTGACCAATCTGATATCAAACAATCTAAAGTGCTTCCCAAATGTGCAGTAAATACTTTTTATTAATTTGTTGCTATCCATATACTTGAAGACAATACTGAAGCAAGTCATTCACTTGCTTAATAATCACTCTAATGTTGATGTCTGATGAAAGGCTGGGAATTCAGCCAGCCCCCAAGTCTCTTTCATGCATGTAATCTTGTAAAATGTCGACAGTAAGACGATATTTATGGCCTGACCTCATATCTTCATCACTTTGCACTTGTGCAGGTTGCATTTTATCAGTCACATATTTGGCTAATCGTATTACTAAAACTGGTTTCTTGGAGGTTGTTACCATCTGGGACACTCCTTGCTCTTCATAATTTTAGGATCAGCTGTAATGGTATTAAGGTATTTCATTTACACACATCAGAGACAACCATCCCAAGACTGATCCCTATAGGACATCAGAGGTCACTCTTTTAAGTGTTTCGAAAGGTACCTTGTGTGTGGGTGTGTATGACTAACTTCAAAATTCTTAAAATTTCTGACAGTTCTCTAGTCTAATATTCACTTCTGCAAATGTTTTACCACAAGAGACTTAGGTTTGTGTATACTGTATAAACATTTCTTGGTTCTACATCTCTGGCTGTCTAATCTAATCATTATTGTAAATTACACAGTAAGCTTTGGATAGCACATTATTACTGTCAACAGCTTTTCAGTAAACCATGTTTTTGCATTAAACATACTACCGTGTCTTACTAATTTCATGCGACATTTCACTGACCCTCATTTGTAATGTTTGTACTTACAGCATAATAAACACCCATCTAAACCACACAATAATACAAATTTTACAGCTAAAATAAGTTGCTGAAAGAGCAAGTCATGAAAAAAAAATTATATACGGTTAGACTGTAGCTGTTTCAACACTTCATTCAAAATTCACAGAAGTAATAGGTTTCTTTTTTATACCAATAACATCCTTGTGCATATCAAAATAGTGTTTTTCAAAAGATTTTGAAATTTGAGCAAAATTAGCTCAATAAAAATACAATTAATTCTATATTCAGTTTGAGAAGGAAAAAGCATCATAGGTCCGGAACTCAAATAAATCTAATGGTATTTCCAAAAATCATCACCACTCTGTGCTGTAGAAACAATATAGATTCCTGAGCCACACTTACACATCAACACTTGTAAAAGAAACCCTACTACTGTACAAGCCAAAAAATCTTTAAATTAGCCATCTTCTGTCATGAAGCACTACAAAAACTGGAAAATATTCCTAATCTAAAGTAAGACAAATCTTTGAGTTAAATAAACATACATGGGTATAATCTTCCCAGAAAGGACAAGGAGGGTTTTTATATATGTACTTAATGTAGTACAAATTAGGTACTATTATAGGATCTTAATCCAAACAATGAAAAATGCAGTGACTTACAACATTACAAGTAATAAATATCCAGTATTTGGAATGCCATTTGATGAAGTTACTTCTTGTTACAGAGAGTAACACCATAGTAAGAGCACGTATAATATTTCCTATGTTGGCTACCTCAAAAACTATTAAAGATCAAGGCCAGGGATGCAGTTACAGAACAGAAATGATATACAGTATTTTGTATAACATGAAATCAACAGTAAATCTGAAAATGGTTCTTTTCAGTGAAAGCCGAGAATATAAAAATGTAAGCCATTAACAGCCACAGTAAATACGAAATGAGGAAAGAGCGAGAGAGAAGAGAGGGCACGGAATACATAGATACTTTTTTTTGCTGCTTCTCTTGAATAGGGTGAATAGTAGCTCTTTCTGACTCCACAACCCAGAAATCCTATTGGCTAATTCGATCACAATTCGCTTAATCAGATTTCTTGCTAAAGCCAATGATCCATTCACTCAATGTTTTTCAACCAACCGGCTGAAGAATTATGATTTATTCGTCAGTGACACAAACAGAGAATGGAAGTGACACAGGCAAAACCTGAGGGAGAAGTGAACTCTGGATAACACGGTGTGCAACGTACTGGGTTGCCCGAGGCTCTATAACAAAGACGCAGGTACAACGGCAGCACCAGATGGGGGAGAGGGGGACGGCAGGGGAGGGGTGACTCATAGAGGGGGGGAAGGGGAGGTGTTGGGGTTGTGGGAGGAAGGAGGGAGTCATGTGAAGTGGAGAGGTAGACGGACTGAGATGGACGGAGGGATGTGGCGAGACTTGGTTACAAGAGATCGCCAGGAAAAACAGGTAAAAGTGATATAAAGAATTTTTTAGAGGGAAAAAAGATTGTACAAAAAGGAGATGAAAGAAGAAGAAAAGGGAGAGAATAAACAAAGTGTGAAAAGAAGGGCACGACAGTAAAGAGGGAGAAATAGAATTAGATATTAACAGAGGTGGTGGGAAGAAGATTGAGGATAGAGGTGAGTGAGGAGAGAAAGCGATATGCATGAACAAGAAATGAATAAAAAACGGAATCAGGAGCCATTAGTTTAAAAGATTGTAATCGTCCTTTCAAGAAAAGAAGGAAATATCATTAAAGGCAAAATTAAAGATAAGCAAACACGAGCACTAAACTATAGATAGATATGAAAATGAAACGAGAATTCCACAAGTGACAGTGATCTCCGAAGGTCGCAGAGGAAGGATACAGTGCAGAGGAGATCGAGCAGCGACTGAAATGAATTAAGATGAACATATGAGGGAAGGGGTAATATATGCAGAAGGAGCAGATACAGCAATGGAGAGAAAGTTGAGGACAATATGACACGAAAAGAAATGAAAACATCATAATGCTCGCCACGTACAATTAATGCTGTGGCGTTGGGACCAACAAATCAGTGAAGATTTCGGAGGAAAATATGGACAGGTGACAATAAATATGATTTACCAGCAGTGTGATGTTGCCTCCGTCAGCTAAGTTAATAATTCCCTGTGTAACCCGATGAACCGCAAAGCATCACAACACGATATAATGCTTCACGAGAAACAGGGACAAATACAAACTGTGGGCCGTTGCTCTCCTCATCTGCCACGTTCTCAGACATAAACACTGTTCGGCGTGTGTACCCTGTGGTCCCAGACAGAAGGGCTCACAACCCAGTCAAGGTAACACAAACTTACATGCACGTTCCTGTGTGCGTCTCAGGGTAAGTGGTGTGTGTCGGCGACAAGTGGGGTGTTTTTATGCATATGCATGTGTGTGTTTATGTGTAGGTGTATACATGTGTGGATATTTGTCCGTTTGAGCATGTATATGTATGCATATGTATGAAGTGTGCATATGTGTGTGTTTGCTACTCTTAAGTTCTATGTGTGTTATACTCGTGTTATCCCGACTATTGACTTTGTATATTTACATTGTCTATATTCCTCTATATGTATCTACACACACACACACACACACACACACACACACACACACACACACACACACACACACACACTATAGCCTAAGCCAGGTACCCGTTTATCGACCAGTGCCGAGGGGAGACTGAACACCAGGCTAAGGTGTAGCGCAACTGTCAAGCCAAGGAATCGAGCCCATGCGTGTCCGATCCAGGAGTAACCTGTGCTGGGTCAGTAACGCTAACCGCTATACCACGGAGGTGGTGTATGTGAGAAATACTCAGAAAAGCAAATGGATTTGTATGTAGCATTTATGGATCTGGAGAAGGCATATGATAGAG
>JAUUEG010676562.1:0-12402 GCA_032361445.1 Panulirus gracilis
AGAGAGAGAGAGAGAGAGAGAGAGAGAGAGAGAGAGAGAGAGAGAGAGGTGTTGACGGCCTCTGCCGACATGAGGTTACAGCGTGAGTGAGGTCACCTTTTATGAGGGTGGAGAAATGGGAGAATAGTCTCAGTCTCGTCAGTGAACTTCCCACTCCGGAGAAATCCATCATTTCCCCCCCAGCTGGAGGTAGCGCCACCGTGGGCTGCAGGAGAGACCCCAGGAAGGCGATCCGAGGTAACATCAGAATGCTTTCTTATAAAGGAGGCTCTGGAGAAATTATAATGGTATCAATGAACTTCAGGGAGGGTAAGAAAAGGTTTTGGAAGGAAGTTACCATTTTTAGAATAAGAGAGCAAATGGGAACAACGGTGGAGGAGGCAAATAGGGAAGTGGTAACTGGTAATGATAAGGGGAAGAGGAGATGGAGTGAGTACTGTGACTGATCGTGGAATGCGTTTGATCATAGGGTGGCAGATGTGAGGTGTTTGGGTCGGGGAGGTACGCGAAGTGAGAGATGGGTCGGGGAAATACTCGAAGTGAGAGATGGCAAGTGGTCTGGTGAGAAAAGAAGAGAGGTGGTGAGAGCCTTACGATTGGAGTGATTGGTATTGCAGTTGAATTTCATAAGAAAGGGGTGATTGTGTTGTTGATTGGTCAGTTAGGATTTTCAGTGTATGTATGGATCATTGTGAAGTGCCTGAGGATTGGCAGAATGCTTGTATAGTGCCACTGTATAAAGGCGAGGGGGATAAAAGTCAGTGTTCAAACTACAGAGGTATGATTTTGTTGAGTGTACCTGGTAAGTTGTATGGGAAGCTAGTGGCATGCATGGAACATCAGATTGAGGAGGAACAATGTGGTTTCAGAGGTGGTAGAGGATGTGTGGATCAGGTGTTTGTTTTGAAGAATATGTGTGAGAAATACTTACTTTAACATAAGGATTTGTATAGTGCATTTATGTATCTGGAGAAAGCATATGGTAGCGCTGATAGAGATGGTTTGCAAGGTGCTCCGGAAATATGATGTTGGATGAAAGCTATTATAAGCAGTGATTTTTTTTTTTATTAAAAGAGTGAGGCGTGCGTGCGAGTAAGTGAAAAGGGAGGTGAGTGGTTTCAGGTGCAGGTAGATCTGCGGCAGTGGTAGGTGATGCCACCTTGGCTGTTGAATCCGTTTATGGATTAGGTAGTAAGGGAAGTGAATGAGAGGGTTCTCGAGAAGGGGGTAGGTCTGAAGTCTGAGAAGGGTGAGGGTGCTGGGAAGATGAAACAGTTGTTGTTAGCTGATGACACGGCGCTAGTGGCAGATTCGAGTGAGAAACTGCAGAAATTGGTTTCTGAGACTGGATGTGTGTGTGTGAAAGGAGAAAGTTAAGAATTAATGTTAATAAGATCAAGGTTAATAGATTTGGCAGCGGAGTGCAATGTGAGTTTGACGACAACTTGGAGGAAGTTAAATATTCTAGATACCTGGAATTGGACATGGCTGCGAACAGAAGGGGAGCTGATGTGAATTAGACTGGGTTAGGGGGTAAAGGTTCTGGGAGCACTGAGGAATGTGTGGAAAGGGAGGTCATTAGCTGGGAGGACGAAGATGCGTATGTTTGAAGGCCCCGACGGCGTTTCATAGATACGAGTCATGGATTGTAGATGAGAATGTATGGAATAGCGAAGATATATTGGGGGATTGCTCCAGGACAACCCCAGACTTTTTCAGAAAAACTCGGAATATAATCATGAAGGATGAATGTATTACTAAAGACAGAGTAGCTGTGAAACAGTCAGCATTATGTGAGAAAGGTGAAGTAGAATTTGAACTGGATAAGTCATCATTAAAAGCATATAACCTTTTCTGTAAATGTAATCCATGGAAGAAATCCAGGAAGTTCCAAAGGAAGGCACATAAACTTTATTTGAAAGTTCATGAAATGGAACATGGGAAATGCTCTGAACTGGAAGTAGGTAAATGGGAAGAAATAATGTTACAACACTCAAAAGAGAAAGATGCTCAAAAAAAAAAGTTTGTTGAACTCTACAATAAAATTAGTAATGCCGAAAAGGAATTAGAAGAAATATTAAAACAAGTCTTTGAAAAGCAGACTGAAGAAGAGATGATTAGGCTAGCAAAGGAAGTTAGTAATGAAAAGGCTTTAGAAGTTCAAAATTATATTTATGAAATGTTTGATAAGATCTCCAGAAAGGACTTTGTTTGGACTAAGGAGTTACGTGAGGAATTGTATTGCTTGGAAAAATGGTATTCAGATCTTCTTATTTGTATATATTTGTTACCTGTGGCTTTAAAAGTATGGAAATTTGAAATTGAGAAATTGCAGGAATGTTTAATCAAGTCTCAAGTAAGGAAGTTGATGGTTGAAAAAGAGCGCTCAAATGCCTATAGAAAGATGACTTATCTTTCCAAAGAGATAACTAAGTTAAAGTTGAGAACATACATGGCATTGTCACCAGATAAGTTTCAGATGGAGGTAAATAAATTAAGGAAGAGAGCTGCATATTATGATAACATAGCTAAATTTTTTGAGAAGCAACAGATTATACTTCAATCCAAGGTCTTCAATCCAGCCAATAATCAAAATGTTAAGAAGGAAGATTCAATCAGTCATCAAAGTTTCTTTTCATGGAAAAAGAACAATGTAAGTAAGAATGCTGATCAACACAAAACAGCAGGTAATCCAAAGAATTCATCATATCAGTTTAAGACTCTGATGGAATCATGGACGGTGTCATCTAAAAAAGTGGTAAGGCACAAGAATTGCAAAACTTCACAGATGGTGTGGAATATTGAATCGGTTAATGAGTCAGCAATGTTTCATAAAACATGGAACTTTGACCAGCTTAAAAGCTGGAAAGTGACAACCAATGCATTGTATGCAATGTCTTCTGCTCTTCCAAAGCAGCTTTCATGTAATCCAAATGGCATTTCAGTTCAATCATTGAAAGTGAGCAGTACAGCCAAAAAAATGTTTCTTATTGACAAGAAAACAGGTAAACAGGAAATATGAACACACAGGACAGAACAGTCCTGAGTTACATATATGAAATATTAATTAAAGGCTTTTATCTCTTGAAAAATAGGCACTTCAAGGGATTGTTATTTAAGTGGGGATTCTCACTTTTATTTTTTTTTGGTTACGCTGTAAGGAAAACCAGTTGATTTTTTTTTTATGTTTGATAGATGTTAAAACCTATGTAAAGGAAATTTAAACTGAGTGTTATATCTTTATGATTAATTCATAAATTAAAAAGTGTATTTACATGCATGCACAAACAATAGTAATATCAAAGCATAGTGTTTTATATGTTATTAGGGTTGATTGTATGTCTTTCAAAATTTTATTGATAGTAGACGTGCATAGTCAAACCTTTAAGCTCATGGAAGAAGAGCATCTCAGCAAGTCTATCATTTCTAGATGACAGCATTGAAGATGAACTCAAGAACTGAAAATGTATGAAGGTACAGATTGTGTTTATCTCAGTTGATATTATTAAAGATAACCCCAAGAATTACTGTACGATATTTCAGAGATATAGATTTTGTCTGAAAATACTGAAAACTGAAAATTAGTAGATAATTGTTGATGATAATGATGATTAAAATATGATTGTCCAACCTCTTACATATTTTCTAGATCTATTCATGGCTGAGGTGCTCAGGATACTAGTGTTTTTATTGGTGTGAGCACCAGCAACCTGCTTCAAAGTGCCTCAAGCTATCTTTAGGGAAAGATGTTATCTGTTTTTCTTGGCTGCTACTTCATTTTGGGAATGTCACTTCTGGGGTCTGTATTTCTTTCACCTGGGCTTCAAATGGTTGGCTATCACCTTCCTAAGGATGAGAAAGCCTGAATTCTCACCTAGAAGCAAGAAAATGTAGGCACAGGAGAGATTTTTAGTTATAATAGGCACTAAGAACACACAATCAGGCATTGCTTGCTAAAGGACCCTCACATTCCCCCTTGCAAACCAGCTGCCAAACCCTTGCATATGAAGGAATGAAATGCAAATGACTTACATTTGCAAAGAAATACAAGGAATGGAATGATGTAAGGCAGAGATTAAGAAGGCCAAAGGGTGCCAGCTGGTATGACTCATTTCACAGTGAAGACAGTGAAAGACCTAGATGGTGTAATGATCTGAGGTTCTTTTATTGTTGCAATGGTTAGGGGAGGTTTTTACTTCGAACCTAAAAACACTTCCATGAATGAAGAGCAGCACATTAAGGTGCTAGAGGTCCATATGCTTCTTTTTTATGAGGTTCGTGGGTATGATCACTTTATACTGTAAAGTGCCCCTTACAATGCGGTGGCTTGAATGATGAATTGATTATCAAAAAAAGAAAAACTATTCAACCGCTGGAGTGGCTTGGAAACTTCCTGGAGCTTTATTCAGTTGAAAACTGTTGGAACCAGATGAAAGTCTAGCTTGCCTCCTTCAACAGCTCATAAGCACCTCACCTCATCCAGATCAAGACCCTATGAACCCAAAACATGTACCAAGAATACTTCAGAAACCTAGCCATTTCCATGCCCAGGTGTCTGCAGATGGTAGTCAAGGGCAAAGGAGAGATGGCAGAAGTACTAAAATGTAAGTGTGACATCACATTTGAAAATATATGGAGGGTGAAGTTTTTTCAGACACTATAATGATTATAGTAACATTGAAGATTCTAAAGTTGATAATGAAAAAGCTATGAATTTAAGATGATTACCCTGACAAGATGCACCTCAGAAACCAATAAATTGTGGATTTTATATCTGATGCATGTATATTGAAACCATTTCACATAATTACTAATTTGAAGATAAACACTCAACAATAATCATACTGAAGACAAATTACATCTGGTTAGTCATTCTGAAGACGAATTACATCTGGTTAGTCATTCTGAAGAGTGTCATGTATAACTTAGTAAAAAAGAAAATAAAGATGAACTGCATCTTAAAACAAAAAGATAAACTACTACTAAAGAGGGTATGATGAAAATAAACCACCTCTAGAAATATATGTTAAAGTAAAACAGAAAGATTGATGACTTTAAAAGATGTATACTGTAATCATAATTCACATTGGAAAGCATGTGCAGAGGATTTACTTTTTTTGTGGATTTATGTTGAGGCTAGGCCACTTAAGGAATTTCATGATGAAAATAAACAATATCAGAAAATTTTTGATGAACCACACCAGATTCAAATAAAGATGAACCTCCTAAAAGGCTTATAGTGAATCATGCCAGGTCTAGAGTATATGGAAAATAGACTACTATAGAAGGTATATTGTAAAGATGGCCATTCTTTAATATGTTAACATAGAATCATATGAGCTGGTATGTTATGTGGTAAGAGTATTGAATTGCCTGTAAACTACGACAGAATACATGGTGAAATATGTCTGAAGTTGTATCCTTAATCTTTTCCATCTTACTTGTGTACATGTTACACTTAGGACCAGATTTCTACATGTGCGAGATATGTGCAGAGTTTCCCCACCTTAATCTGTGAGCCATATATTGATACCATATGTCATTAGCAGTAACAGATGACCCTCAGATTTTTCACAGGGGTCAGTTATCTAACGAACACCATTGCAGAAGGATACTTATCAGAGCATGTATCTGAATATGCTTGAATATGCTTGTTATAGGAAGATATGAGATGCAATTTTGAAGGAAATCAATTGTGTAGAGGAATATGATCATGGAATCTTAGTTACACTAAGTGATGACATCTTTCTGGCAGAAATAGACTAACAACCAAGCTAACAAACTATCATACCGCTGAGAAAACTCAAGGGATTGCAGATGTTAAGAAAGGTTTGTATTGATGTGTCTTATGACACAGTACTGAGTTGATTTATAAGTCCTAGAATTAGAGGCATAAGTATGTTGCTCATACTTTTCAAGGTGTATGGGAGATTGGTGGCTGAGAGTGTGATGGCATACACAACAGCAGATTGTTGTTTCCTGCAGTAGTAAGTTAGTGCCAGGAACAGACAAAAAAAAGTCCTTCTTTGCTTACATCCATTCTCTAGCTGTCACATTCATTGCACTAAAACTATAGCCCCCTATCCACAACCAGGTCCCACAAACCTTTCCATGGTTTCCCCCGGCTGCTGCTTATGTCCAGGTTCAGTCCATTGATAGCACATGGACCCCCTGTAACCGCATCGGCCCAGTGCGCTCTATTCCTTGTACGTCCTCGTGGATGTGGAGGCCCTGAGTTTTCAACCTTTTTTTCCACTGATTTACACCGCATGTCTCTTTCAACCGCATTCTTTTAATTACAACATGTCCTCAAACATTTCATATCCAACACACACACCTTCTCATATAATCATATAAAGACCATGTGTCGTATCCATACAATACTGCCGGGAATAGAATACCTTCAAACGTACCCATTTCCGCCCTCTCGGTAGTGATCTCTTGTTTCCACACATTCCTTAGCGCTCCCAGAACCTTCACCGTAACACTCACCCTATGTCTCACCTCAGATTTTATGGTTACATTCACTGCGATGTTTACTCTCAGATGTTTAGAACATTTCACTTCCTCCAAGTTGTGTCCATTCAAACTCGTACCCCAACTAACCTCTCACTGCACTGCTTAACCTGAATAGCCTTTTATTCACAATTACTCGTGACTTTTTCCTTTCACACACGCTCCAAAAGAAACACATCAACTTCTGCAGTTTCTCACTTAAATCTGCCACCGTCACTGTATCATCAGCAAACATTAACTGCCCACCCAGGAGCCCTCATCCCACTCTCCAGGAGTTTTGCATTTACCCTCCTCACCACCTTATCCTTAAACAAGTTGAATAACCATGGTAACATCATACATGCCTACCACAGACCCGCCTTCACCTTGAACCATTCACCAGGACTCATCTCAACCTACTGGAACAACCGCCTTGCTTTCGTGGTAAAAACGTCTCTGCTTTTAATTGCTTTCCTCCCACTCCATATATTGTAAAGACCTTCGACAATGCATCTTCATCACCAATATCATATACTTTTTCCATGCCCATAAATGCCACATACAAATTCTGTTTTCCCAAGTATTTCTCACACATTCTTCAAAGGAAAACACCTGATCCACACACATCCTCTACCACTTCTGAAACCATATTGTTTCTCTCCAGTCTGTTGCTCTGTAAATGACACCATTCCTCAGTCACCACGTTTCCATACAACTTGCCAGGTACAATTAACACTTTTACCTCCGTGATTCGAGCCCGCACCCCCTTTGCCATAACACAGTAGCACTGTACATGCATTCGGCCAATCCTTGGGCACCTCACCATGATCCGTACATACACTGAAAATCCCAACTAATCAATTAACAGCACGGTCAACCTTCTTTCTTGAAAAACATTTAACTGGAGTGGCATCCACTCCATCCACATGCCATGTTTCATCTTACGCGAGACTTTCACAACCACTCTCTTCACAGAACTACTTGCTATGACGATCTCACTTCGCATGCTCCCTGACCCAAACACTCACTGTCTTCCACCCTATCATCAAACACATTAAAACTATTTTGAAGAGTTCTCACTTCATCTCATATTCACATCATCACTACCTGTTACTAATCCCTCATTTGCCCGCTTTGCCGATGTTCCCATTTGTTCTTTTGTTTTTCTCAGTTTATTATTAACCATCTTCCAGTACATCGTAATTTCCCTAAAGGTTGCTGATGTTCTTTCACCCCAACTCTCATGTGCTCTCTTTTCAGCCCCTACATCTTCCTTTTGACCACGGATTTCTCTTATATATCTCTTAATCACTCTCACACTACCCTTGTGAGTAGCGCCCATACACCTTTCTTTTCTCTAAAGCAACTTTACTTCGTCATCCCACCATTCAGTACCCCTTCTTACCTGCTCACCTTCCGCATGTCACACACTTCTCTTGCAAATACCAGCATTGCTTCCTTAAATACCTCCCATTTGTCACCCACTCCCCTAGTTTCGTTTACTCTCATCTCTCATTCTACACACTCTCTCTCGGCATTTTTTCACACGTCTCTTTTCCAAGCTCATTTGCTTTCACCATCCTCTTATCTCTCATATAGTCCAGTGAATATTTAACATTCAATGACTTTGTTTTTTTCGGTTTTTCTCTCCACACGCTTTGCTTCATTAGATAAACTGAATTAAATGTCTTATTTTTCATTTTATTCTTCAATACTTGAGACATTTCGGGCACGCGAACACTGACCATCTTTAGCCAAATTGATTATAAAGAACAACATAGTGAAAAGATAAAACACGAATGAATTCACATCTTGAAATGTTACAAATGAGTGTGGTGACGTAAATGATAATGTTGATGGGTGTGCCGTGTTTCCCCGGAGTTCATGCGTGTTAGAGGTCAGTCAGACTCGTTGGGTCAACGGCTAGGGGGTTTGCCTGAGGTTTCCATGCCTGAGAAGTCAGGTGGAGAGTGGAGTCATTTGGGGTATGGCAGAGAATGATTGTGGAGTGCTCCCTAAGAAGTAACATAATACTGGTGTGCTTGAGAATGAAATTAAATTACAAGAAGTGCATGATTGTCGGTGCCTGTGTACCTGGTAGCGATATGAGTAAGAGAAGCAGTTCTTTTGGGAAAAAAACGCTGTGAGTGAATCAGCACTTTTAAGGCAAGGGACCGGCTGTTAGTGGTGGAGTATTTTAATGCTAGAATTGATGAGTTGACAGGTTAGAGTACTACTAGGGATATGGGATGCCCGCTGTAAATGCTTAATGATGAACAGCTTGTTCGGTTTTGTGCTGAAAAATTATTGATGATCGGAAATACCTGGTAAAAAAAAGTGGGGTTGGGGTTACCGGTCATTATTGAATTATTTACTAATTGACATTTGTGCAGAGGAAGGACTACTGGATGTGAATGTACTGAGAGGGGCAGATGGTGTAATGTTTGGTCGCTTCTTGTGTAGGCAAATGTGAAAGTCTGTAATTGCTTTAGGAACAGAGGACTTGATATGGATGGAAAGAAAGTGGTGAAAGGAATTAAGCTTGGAGAAGAGGCCTGTGTGCAGAGACGCTAAGAGAGATTACGTGAAGAATGGTATAAGCAGAGAGTGAAGGAAGTCAGTAGAGTAATGCGGATGAAGTGTGTTGGCGTTTGAGAAAGGGTAGTGATTTTGAGGGGTGAGGAAGTTATGTTGCTAGTGAAAGAGAAAAGAGATATGTACGAGCGATATCTGCATGGAAGGAGAAGTGCTAGAAATAGTGGTAGGAGGTCAAGAGGAAGGTGCAGAGATTGAAAAGAAGGCAAACGAGATATGGTTTGACAGAGTATTCACAAACATTAAGAAGAAAATGTTTAGGGAAGAGCTGAATAATGTGGAGAAAACATGTGTACAAATGGGAGAATCAGCGAAAGGAGCAGGTGTGTAAGTGGTAACAAGCAAAGAAGAGGTAAAGAGATGGATTATCTTGGAGGACTTAAATATTTTAGATAAGAAGGTTGAAGGTGTGTGGTATTTGCAATGAATAGGTATGCGGGATGGGTAAGTTTACTGGTGCCCTTTCAACCTGTGAAGACTCTAGGCTCTCCTTACTTTTTCTGTCAGAAAGTTTATCAGCGCTGCTTTGTTGCCCATTTGCAGAGAACCATCCATCATTTCTAGTGACAGAGGCAGAGGGAGAAGTTAATGTTTCCGAACATTGCTTAGATCCACTGGTCTTCCTGTTTCATGTGCCGCAATGTCTCATGCACGACATGGCGATCCATCTTGGCCACATTGGTTCATCTGCAAACTTGGCGGCCTTGTACAGTGCCTGGAATTTTTCTGGTTGAGTCTTCTTCATTGGATCATGGAACGTGAACTTCGTTGACCTGCCTGTTGTTGCAGTCAACTGTTTTTTCCTTGATGTTCTTGATTTGAGACAGCCCTAGCTATCTTGTGATTCACAGCAATTTTCGGATTCTATATCTGTGGCCTCATATTTAGTTGCTGTTGCAGGAATCGCACTAATCGAATAACCGTACCTGATCGAATTTTCCTTGACACCCTTTTCATCAGGCATGTCTTTCTCTAAATATCTGAAGAAATCTCAAACACTTGAAATGTTTTTGTGTAGTTTACGAGCGCCAATGGGGCTGATGGCTCATTCGTGATGTCAATAATGTCGTCAGAACTTATTCCAGTGCCCACAAACCGTTCTTGAGCGAGGTCAAGTTCCACCTGACTGACCTTTCCAGAAAAGCGATTTGCACCTTTCAAGAAATTGATGATTTATCTCCCATGAAAGTTTATTAATCTTGCTGAGGTACATGGCAATTATGAGTCAGGTGGTCGCATCTTCTGTGGTATGGAAACATCTCACACAGAGAGTCGCAGTAGAGAGCAGGTGAAGCGGAGCGGATTGGAGACCATGCTCATGTATTCCCAGCAGAACGCGAAATTAACGTCAACTTTACTTCATGAATTTATGGACCGTACCTTGGAAGTGTCCGAAGGGAAGCACCTCAGCAATCTTCACTGGATCATTAGCTACTTAATCTCATCTACGAGATTTTTGTGACTTTCTCGTCCAGTGACAAGGCTTTGGCACCACAAGTTGCCACGGCTCCTGATACGTAAGCTTACGTGTTCTCATGGCCTTTGTGTGACTCTCCCCCTTGAGGCTCAAGTTGCACTGGACCCTCACCCGGGAGACCACGCTCGACATGCGGCTGTTCTATGTCGAAACCACCCACGTGTTGCTCGATCGCCAGATAAACTTGTGGTTGTGAACACAGCATCCCCCTTTACAGGTACTACATGAGTGTGTATAGTGTTTTAGACTATACCTCGAAGATCCTATATTTTGCATGATTGTATTTTACATCAATATCTCATACATGGTTTCCCACCTTTTGGCGGCCATATTTTGCACCCTCCAGTGTGGACAGACACACACGCACACACACAAAAATAAAAGCTTGGCAACAGCTAATTTTATATTCAGCAGGATGGAATTAGTTTAAAACTGTTTGTTGCCAAAGTTGGACATGACTCCTTGACTGTCGAGCGCAGGGAGATGGGCTTGTATGGATGGAGTCAGGAATTCCCTGGCGAGAATTTACTCCTTTTCGTCCAGTAATGCAAATTGTTACAGTGCGAGTGAAGAGTTATCTTTAGCGTGGCTGTATCATTGCCACTGGACGAAAAGACGAAGGCTCGTTGTGGAACTTTCACTTCACGCAGATCCATCATATCCCCCTCCCATCTGCTTCGAGTGTAGCCTAGGAGCTACCGTGTTGTATGATTAAATGGTACGGTATAGTGTTCCCAGATTCTACTGCAAGTGGTAACACGTGCGGGAAATCACCATCGACAAGCCTCTATCATCGTCATCGAACTGAAAAGACTACAGAATCGCAGAGGACCTTCCGTTCTCAGAGGAGCACACCTTGAAGGTGCAGGAGCCTCTTATCACGTTCCTCATATATTTACATTATTGTCAAAACTGAGGATGTTACGTGATGCTCACTTCAGTGTTTTGGATAGCTTTGTTCACTCATTTTATTGTGAAATGGTTGTGCACCCACGTAGTTCTGCGTCAGTCCTGACTAGTCTCAGTGCACCTGATGCTCTGCACAAATTCACTATGTCCTTTGGTATGGTAGTCACATTTTCCCTCCGTAGAAATGCCGTTTTGCTATTTGAGAGATATCTACGACTACCATTATTGAACTTTTTCATGCTGGCTTTAAATTAGATGGGCACTGAAATATTATGATGTTTATACCCTGTCTAACAAATACTTAGGTCTGGGACTTCGTTAAGATAACGCAGGTGGATGGTGGGCTAAAGTTTCTTTCAGACCACCTCCCCGTATTGTTATGATGGCCTGCAGTTGCCCAACGAAAATTTTGCATTTCGTTGCATTGGGCGAGGGTAGAGACCCAATAAGTTCATTTGAATCAACGTTGATGCTCTCATTATCATAATTACTTGTTACTGATTGCTTAGGACATAGTGTGGTTCTGTATATTAGTATAGTATCGTCATGGGACGTGCTGGTGATAATGATAGATGTGACAGCGATCCGCCAGTGTAGCGAAATGTTGTAACGGTAGGTTAGTTGGGAGACTGGTGGTGGTGTTGGCCGCAGGTCTGCACTTGCACTGATGGGGTAGCCTCTTGCTGATGAACCCGCCACATTCATATTTCCTTATTAGTTCCGCCTTTCGTTGTAAACGAGGTTTTCATGATGCTTACTTTCGTCAGCTTGTTTACGAGGCTTTGGGGTGAGAAAGGGCTAACCGGTGTGGCAGGTAATTTTTTTTTTTGTATTGTACTCATGTCTTTCCTCCGTTAGGTTTAACAGACTTATTTTATTGATTCCATCTAGATATGGTGAAAGCCTCTTCAAGCTGTTACTTCCAA